>PVKA01002267.1:0-128284 GCA_004027165.1 Ctenomys sociabilis | reverse complement strand
AAAAAAAAAAAACCACTAGATTTCAAAAGAAGCAAATTGCTCTGAAATATTATAAATATTTTGCTAATCCACTATACCTTTTTTTCCATCAGCCTTTAGGTAGAAAGGACTGCAGTGAACTTGCTATCTACTACTTGAAATGGACAAGCATGATGTTTCGCCCTTTTTTGGGGGGACTGGGGATTGAACTCAGGACCTTGCAATTTCCAGGCAGGCCCTTATGCCACTGGGCTGTGCACAATGTTTTGACACATGCCACGTCATGTGCCTGGCTTAGCTGACAGCGCTGCTGGCTCCTCACCAACAAAGTGCTGAAGCTCCGTGGGAGGGCAATGTAGAAGACGGACACTACTTCTCCACTCATGATGGTGGACCCTGAGTGTAGCTGCAGACTCTGTGTCTTCAGCCCCTTCCATCCCTTCATTTATCTGTGCTCCACAGTCTGTAGGCTTGTGTGGCTTCGATTGAGTTTTCCTCTTTTGTTGCTGCTCTGGTAAGAAGTTGGGAGAAGCTGGAGAATGGAAGAGGCATGGACTCTAGGCTGGAGTGGTTCTTATGATTCGCAGTCACCTCACCACCAGTAATCTCTTGAAGCCACTCCATCATTGAGGTCTGCTTTCTCAAGAGGGTGACGCGATGATCCAATTCCTATTGTACTGCACATCTGTCTGCCCTTCCTCTGGCACTCTGCTTCTGTTTTATCCTCTATCAGTTCTGTCTCTACCTTTCCAGGAAGTTTACAGGAATGGAGAGTTCCCCGAAGCTAGCACACTGCAGATACTTGATCTTTTTTTATTTTTTTTTAATTTTAGGGAAGGGCCTACAAGGTGTTCAGGGTCTCACCACTAGATCAGACTCCTAGTGATCCTCCTGTTTACAGCCTCCCAAGTGCTGGGATTACAGGTGTCCACCACCACTCCTAATCTCAATTGCCTTCTTAGCATGCCCTGGGGTGGGGCTGGCATGGCAGGCCTGGGATCAAACCCCTTTTTGATCTTGTTTAAATTTTATTTTTGGCACTGGGGGTGAGACCCAGGGCTTCGTGCATGCTAGGTAAGCATTCCACCACTGAATATCCCTTTTTTTGTCTTTTTGACTTTTTGAGACAGGGTCTCACTATGCAGTTCAAGCTGACTGTAAGCTCACTTTGTAGCTCAGGCTGGTCTCGAACTCACAACAATCCTCCTGCCTCAGACTCCCAAGTGCTGGGATTATAGGCATGCACCACCACGCCCAGCTTGAATACCCTTATCACTTTTAAGAATTTTATTTTGATATAGGGTCTTTCTTTTTGCAGAACCTGTGCTTGCCAGGCAGACACTTAGGCCACTGAACTATATGCCTGGCACTTGATACAGGGTCTTGCTGGCTTGCCCATACTGGACTCAAAATCACAACCTTCTTTCACCTCCCAAGTGGCTGGGGTTATGGTGTGCGCCATAACTTCTGGCAACACACTTTATCTACTGCTCGTCCTCTTGGTAACACTGTCAGGGGAGCAAGTGCTCTATACTGCAGTGGTGAAGGGAGACTATTGTTCTTTACTATCCCTGGGAACTATGCAGGACCAGGCAGACAGGCTACACGAAGCACATCCCTGGTCTCAGTAACACTTATGTGGCATCCCCTAGTGCTAGGCCTTCTTCTAGGCACTCCGCGTACTCATTTATTCTCTCATTACCCCATGACACAGGTACTATGTTTGTTCCCATTTTAAAAGTGAGGCACACAGGGTCAGATAAACTGGTAAATTCATGGAACTGACACGAGACCCATGTTCTGGGTCCAGTGTACCTTACTGCTGTGCTACAGTCCTGCTGGTGACACTCATAACACAAGCACGTGTCTGTGTCTGCAACCTCAGCACAGAATCACTGGTCTAACAACCAGCTTTGCTGCTGCTTCTTCTTTGTAGCTTCTCTTCCGACTGCCTGGATCCCTGGGCAGGGTAATCATTAACTCAGCACTTGTGCTGTTTGGATTTTATTCCAATAATGACAGCTCCCATTTACAGAGTGGTTGCTCTGGGCCAGACCCAGGGTTGGCCGAGTGACTTAATGCACAGCTAATCTCTGTAACAACCCTCTGGGGCAGGAAAGGAAAGCCAGTCTCATATTTAAACAGTAAAAGATTAAGCAGTAAAAGAGCAAGGGTGCTAACCCACAGCTGTCTGGCTCCAAAATCCATGCCTGAAGACACTGCCTGTGGTGCAGGCGCAGCTCATGGCCACTACCTACACTGAGCCAAGGCACCATGAACAACAGACATCCCATGCTACTTCCTTCACTTTCATCTTTTTTTCTCTTTCTTTTTTTTTCATTTTTAGGGAAGAGTCTACAGGATGTTCAGAGTCTCACTACTAGACTGGAGTAGTGACCCACCAGTTTACAGCCTCCCAAGAGCTGGGATTATAGGCACACACCACCATGCTATATCAACTGCCTTCCCAGTATGCCCTAGAGGTGGGGCTGGCAAGGCAGGCCCGGGAATCAAACCCTGGCCCCTGCGCCTACTTGCAGGTGCTTTAATCTACTGAGCTATTTGGCTGGCTCCACATTTTCATCTTACACCTTCAACTAGATTATAACTTTCCTAAAGGGAGGGATCATTTCTTATGCTTTCTTGTTGACCGCACATGACTCTGATGTCTAGATCCCATGCATCACTGAAAAAAGTCCTTCGTGTTTTAATGGACCCAAGTGGTGTTTCACAGAATTCATCCTGGTGTGGTGTGAAAACAGGGCTCTGTCACTAAGCGCATATCTTCTAGGGATTTACCTCAGTTCTTCCTGTTCAACCCCTTATCATTCAGAGGGAAATGCAGCTCATCAGAGAGAGGTTTCAAGATAAAAAGCAGTAATGTTTGTAAAATATTTATTATGGTTTCTGCTGCACAGCAAGTAATCAATAAATGTTACCTTTCAGTTCCTTTTCTTTGAAATATACTTTTGGGTTATGTCTGCTGTGATGGTGTTTAGAAAAGTTTTGTAAAAATGCTCATGTCTGGTTGTGCAGTAGTTGTGACACATTGCATGTGATCTAGTTTCTTTTTTTGCTCGAAGTCGGCTAAAATGATAAATAGTAGCTTATTTTGGAGCCAAGAAGGAGTTCCCCATACCAGTGAAGCAGCTCCTCTCTGCCCAGGCAATACCAATTCCACGGACATGAAAGGTCTATGTGCTCCCAGACAATGGCCCCCAGTGACGTCCATATGCTACTGTTACATGGGACCTTACTGGTTAAGGGCAGGAAGTTCACAGATGGAATGGAGGCTGTAGTCAGCTGGCTTGTGTTAAGGTCTGGATCTCAAATGTCCCCCAGGTCTCATGTGTTCAGAGGTGACTGGATTATGGGGGACTGTACTCCTCTGGGGATTAATTCACTGACAAATTCCTAGCTAACTGCTGTTAGTAGGAATGACCAGAGGTCATTAGAGGTGCACCCCCCATGAGGCCTTTCCACCCTGCCCTTTCTGCCTTGGAGGCAGTTGGCCACGGACTGAACCCTTGGAACCCATGACTCAAACCAACCTCTCCTTGAGTTACGGGTGTTGAGTATTTTGTTGAGGTGATGGGAAAGGGACCAACACAACTTTAAAACATGGAGATTAACCCAGTTTGTCTGTAGCCACTGGATTCTTAAAGTAAGAGAGGAGCAGAAGAGAGAATCAGACAGACCAGAGTGTGAAGACTCAGCCTGAGAGCCCAAGCTTTGAGGATGGACGACAGGCCCAGAGCCAGGGAACAAGAGATAGCTTTATATCACAACACAAAAGAAACACGGGCCTATGCTTATTCACATGGTCATGGACCCACCAGGATAATAGTAGATTTCTACAGATTAACGTGCATTACTCAAGAGAGAAACTTCACTGTTGCTCAGTAAACAGAAGCACTAATAAGCCAGCACACTGATGAACTGTTTATACCAGCTTGGTACTTGAAATCTTTGCTTCAATATTATGGATACAGGGTTTCCTATTAGCATTATTTCTGGCAAGAAATGATTGAGGCAGAAGGTTTTAATCAACATTGAATAAAGAAAAAGTTAGAAGCAACAGTAAAACTTACAATTGCTAGTTTATACCAGAAAGTACTAACAACACAAAATGTTAATTAATTTCTAATTCTCTATTCTATTATTTAGTTTTCATGAAGGTTGATTGGACTTGATCCATCATTTTACGGAAAATTAATTATTTCAAATACATGCACCACCTTATGCAACCTGCCTGATTTGCATTGAGGAAAATTCAGCAGAAGTAATTGAGGCACAAGCCAATACTGGCACTGACTGAACTCAATTTTCATTCCAAATTTCTGCAAAATCCCAAGGCACAACAATATCAGATGCAAGGGGGAAAACAAACAAAAGCAATGTGAAAAGGGAACATGAAGAGAGAATATTACAAGAATCAGAGAACAAAGGGACTGCACAACTACTGGAGTGCCAAGGATGAGCAGGAGGACTGTGCAGGCAAGGTGGAATAAGATATCATATGGCACCCTGACAATTGATGTCTTCATTTAAATGTAAGAATTTACATTCTAATTAGAAAGAATTTACATCTTAATCAGAGGCAGCTGTATTATCTTGTTAGTGTTTTTTCAAAGGTAATGAACTAAAGTACTGCTGTGCTTTTTCAACCAGAAACTAAATAGACAGCATCCAGTGCTATTTTATAGCTTACCTGCTGTAAGCTGTTATTAATATTTTCAAAGATTAAATTCTAACTAAGATCTTTTAAAAATCAAAATTGTATTTGACATCACTAGAATAGTCTGATGAGGACTTATTTACACAAATCCTTTTCAAACTTGTATTTTCCACGTACTTATTTATCAAGCTAATAGAAGCCTCTTGTGGTTTGTTAATATAATATTGTTTTCATCTGAGAGGATGTGGAAATCTACTACAGCAGGTATGCATTCCATTCTGGCAAGACCTGGTTGTCCTCAGATTTGTGTTTGGCTAGGGGAGATCACTTGACCAGAGACTTGACCTGAGTTAGACCACTTAGCACTCATTCTTTGTTACACTGCATAACAAGGAAAGCTACTTCTGTTTAAGACAGAGTATTCGGCTTGTATTTTATATGATTTTGCTCTGACCACATGGGTAATACCCAAGGATATGGTGCCTGACAAGCATGTGCAACTCTGATGGTGCCAAGCTGACATGGTTGGTGAATTAAAGAAACTAATGTGCTCTGACTCGTGCGGCTCTGGTCTGCCTTGTTCTCCATGATGGTAACTAGACTCGGGCTGGCGATTGGTGGTACTGCCACAGAACCAAGCCTACCACTCACACAAGAATTAGCGGGAACTCACTGACCCATGGTTTAGAAGAAATTGGGCTTGGCCTAAAAGAAACCAAGCGCGAGAAGATTACAAGTGTTAATAAAAATGTAAAATGTCACCTTTGTCCCCAGCACTGTGAATTTTTAGATTGTTCATACTTACTTTCATCAGCTACACCATTAATATCGAGTTGTAGTGGCAGACATTTGGTAATGTGTAGGCTTATTATTTAATTCATTATGGAATACGATGTTTCACAGAGTGAAAAAACAAAGAATGAAAAGACCAGTCATACCTGCCAGTTCATTAAATAATCCGCAAACTTGGTTAATCCATTCAAAACATTTAAAAATATATGATAGAGTCTAAAACATTTCTGAGGTACATATTTAATCTTTTTTATCACACTGATTTTCCAGAGCCATAAATATAAAAGAAAATCAGATCCCATGCACACTGGCTTTGTTTTAAAGAGTAATTCCAGGCAGACTGAGGGATGAAATTAATTTTAAGGCAACATTTTCCCAACCCAGGCCACCTGGATGACAAAAGAAGAGAATCCTTGGGTCACTGGTGGCTTCTGTTGTATTCCCACTAAGATCATTTGTAGGGGAGCATTCAGATGGGTGTGACTGAGTGCTGGGTCTGAAAGCTGGCTCGGCACTGCCACTGGAACAGAGCACCAGCCACCTGAGGAGGCGGGTCAGTCAGTTAGTCGGTAGGTCAGTCCACCCATCTGTCCTTCTGTCCATCTGTTCTGTGTCTGATGTGCCACAAGAGCACTCAAAACCACTCAATACACTGGCTTTTGTTTTCAAAAGCGCCCAGTACGTTTTTTGATTATCCTTTGCTTTTATGGAAGCTGTTTTGATTTTTGAGACAGAATTTCTAAGAAAGAAAGCCTGTTTTATTTCTTATATTTATGTGTGTTTCAAGTGCAACAGAACAGACTTTGGGTAGAGTTAGGGAATCCCTCCCACACTCCCCTGATATTGCACTATGGTTCATGTGCCATCATGCGGGGCCTCTTGCTCCACTGTCACCCCAACCCCTGTTCGTAATCACACCCCAGCTCACCACCACCCATCTGACTCTCGGGTACTGGTAGGTGTGGGGACAGATGCTTCGCTCGCCACCACACTGCACAAGGGGCCTGGCCTGGGCTGACCCACCATTCCCTAGGTCCTACCTTGCCTTGCAGTAGGTCCTCTGCCCAGCACAGCAGCCCCCTCTCCCTCCCTGCACAAGCTATGCTTTGGTTGCACTGACCTCTGGGCCTAGCCCCGAGGGCATCCAGACTCATCCCTTCCCAATGCTTCCCTAGGCCTAGTGGCTGCCAGGGGCCTCATCTTTCTCAGCTCCTGTCCCCCACAAGTATTCACTGAGTACATTGACCATGTTGGGTGAAAGGAATGAACAGGGAAGCACAGCTGCTGCACTCTGGGGGCTTGAGACATGGTGGGCAGGTGAGAAGAAGCCAGTGATAAGGACAGATAGAAGGCCAGGCCAGTGTGCAGAGTGCTTGATGATGCATGCAGGATGATCCTAGAGGGCTTGCTCCCAGCACATTTGTGGTACATGGCGATGATCAATGATCTAATCCATTAGTATTCTGAATTATATGTCTTGCTTCCCAAACCACAAGGCAGAACCAGAACAAGGATTCCTGAAGGAGCATAAGCGAGTCTGTGATGGGTGATCATGGGGTCAACTTGGAAAATCTAGGTGCTTAACTATTTCAGCAATTCTACATCTTGCAGTATAGAGGATGAGTCCTGTGGCTCACTGTGTCAACCTGAGGATTTTAGAAGTTTAACTGAGTGACTCAGCCAGGGGCCAGGGGCCTACCTTGTAAACATCCTGAGACTGTGCAAGAGGAGGTCAGGGAGATGGTACAAGAGCTACACCCACCTGCAGTGTGGGTGCCTACTTATAAGAATGAAGAGGGGCTTGCCTCCACCTGGTGCCCTTGCTGCTTCTGCCCCTTGAACTATTGCCCCCTTCTCCACCCCACACTGCCTTGAAACCAGCTCATTAAGGACTGAAGCCTCCACAAATGGTGAGCCAAGTAAACCTTTTCTCCCTTTATTTTGGGTGTTGGTGTTTTGCCTCAGCAATGAAAGAAAAGTAACCGATCCCAAGTCCTTCTGATATGTCCTCACTATGCCGGGAGGCTCTTGTGGACTTTCATTTCATCCTGTGAAAGGAGGCAGGTACTTCTATCATCCCATTTTGTTCAAGATGAGGACATGGGCCAAGAATTAGACTCAGATACTGCCTGACACCAGATAAGTTGTGAGGGCGGAGTTGGCCCTATAAGTCTGTAGACACTGAAGTATGGCCTCATCATGAATTCCTGAAGTCACGGATCATTGTGTGGGGTCAGACCATTAGAGAACGGCAAGCTCTCCTGTGCCCAGGCCAGGCACTCAACAAACATGTGGCAGATGAGCAGGTGACAAGTAGGCCTGGGGCTAAGTATTCACCCTTCCATGATCAGGCATGACTAGATGGCACTGGAAGTCACCTTGTTTGAAAGTATTTCACATCCATTTGCTAGCATATGCTCCCCTGCTCAGGCCACTGGGCCCTAGGGAAGCCCACACTGTAAGGTCCATATGGAACTCTTCTTCCTTCACTCACATGACTCTGACCCCCGTGCTGGCAGTGCCTAGGATCCCACAGGCCTTCCACACTAGGAATTAAATAAAATTAACTCATCAAGACCTTCCTTTGGAATGGTGATTCAGCCCCACCCATTCCCTACAGGAAGAGCCCAGAATAGGAGTTTCAGGTATGGAGGAATGAGTAGGATCAGTCCACCCCACTTAAGAGACCGCTGTCCTGCTCTGGCCCTTTGCATCCCATATAGGCATTCCACACTAGGGAGCAGCGGTGCTCCCAACCTTCCCCCAGGACGAACCCATCTGACTAAGGATTGCTCTGCACTGAACTTGATGTCCCGGAAGAGGCAGGTCATATATGACATCTAGACTGAGACCCCACCCTTGGGCACAGACCTGCCTCATTCCTTAAGAGCAGATGGGGGAAGTGGTGGGGATTAGAGATCCTTTTCAGTTGCCTGAAACTAGTACCCAGTTCAACTTCCAGAATGATGTGAGATCTCCCTACAACACAGGCTTGGAAGGAAGGGTTACAAATATATATTGTACCCTCATTTGTTTATCTGATTGATTTAAAAAAATTGTTTTGTACTTATTTCCTTCTACTCAGAAGCTAGGTCACTCTGAAACTGGCCCCCATCCAGCTCTAAAGAGACACTCCTTGCCACCTACACCCCAAGGTCATCAGCTTTGATTGGCTGGGGTCAGGCCCCAAAGAGGGTGTACCAAGGAGACTACAAATTTGTGATTTAAATAAAAGATAGGCATGTTTGATGCACTTTTAACTGGAAAAAAAAAAAAAAAAAAGACCTCCCTTTGCAGGTAGAGTAGGCCTTTAGTTATTTTAAAAAGTAAAAAAAAAAAAAAAGTGGAGAAAACAGGTCATATTTTTATTGTAAACAAAACTGAGAACATTAATAGCAACTTCTTTGCACAGCAGCAGTGGAGACTGAAGGCATGGTTAATCTGAAGAGTACCTTAAAAATAAGCATTCCCCTTTCAGCCAGAACTGCCATCTTCCAGTAATTTGCCAAAATGACTAACACAAAGGGCAAGAGGAGGGGAACCCGGTATATGTTTTCCAGGTCTTTTAAAAAACATGGGGTTGTTCCTTTGGCCACTTACATGCGAATCTATAAAAAGGGTGATATCATAGACATCAAGGGAATGGGTACTGTGCATAAATGAATGCCTCACAAATGTTACCATGGCAAAATGGGAAGAGTCTACAACGTTACCCAGCTTGCTGTTGGCATTGTTGTACACAAGCAAGTTAAGGGCAAGATACTTGCCAAGAGGATTAATGTGCATATTGAGCATATTAAACACTCAAAAAGTCATGATAGTTTCCTGAAACATGTCAAGGAAAATGACCAGAAAAAGAAGGAAGCTAAAGAAAAAGGCACTTGGGTTCAACTGAAGTGCTAGCCTGACCCTTCCAGAGAAGCACATTTTTTGAGGACCAATGGAAAAGAACCTGAGTTTTTGGAACCTATTCCCTATTCATGGCATAAACTGAGCCTATTGCTCTGCCATTCAATACCTAATTGGCAGCTTAAGTGTTCTAGGTCTCATGTAAAAATAAAATCATCCTGTATTGTAAGGGTGGATTTCTTAGTTGAATAGGTATGTGGTACCTTCTTACCTCAGAAATATTTGCAGCAGATGTTCACTGTACCTAGTAATTGTGTGTAGTCTGTACTCGTCAGTGTTTTTCTTACTGAAAGATATTGCTGAGGTATTGTGCAGGTATATACCCAAATATTCAAATATTTATAAAATATTTATATTGGCATGAAGATCCTATAAATCATCATGGGGAAAAGATGTATCAGATTAAAGGAAGTCACTTCAGAAACAAATGTAAGTCCATTTCAGTTAAATAAGTTACATAAAGCAAAAAAAAAAAAAGTATTCCATCCAGAAGATCCTTTTAACTATGGCTTTTCCAGAAAGACACTAGAAGTTAGCAGACGTCTGCAATTCCCTTTATTGTTAAAGTCTCTCTCATAGCTGAGACAAACCATGTCACCTCTTGAGACATCTGTCCAGATGTACTACTTGAAGTCAGAGCTGAAAAATCAGAGCACAGGGCTGAGTAAGCATCTGCCTGGAAAGTGCAAGGACCCAAGTTCAATCCCTGGAACAACATGCTATGCTGGCACCAGAACCTTGAGCATGCCATGCAGGTCACTGAAACTGGGTGTAGTGGTGCGCACCTGTGATCTCAGCACTGGGAAGGCTGAGACAGGAGGGTCACTATGAGTCTGAGCTGTGTAGTGAGACCAAATAAATCAATAAATAATTGGAGCACATGCATAGAGTTGGTTCTCACCTTTGCTAGAACTGATCACATATGTGCTCCAGATCTGGCCAGATTATGGTAATTAAGTATGCTATTTAGGAGGAAAGTTCCTCAGTAAGTGACATTGTCAACACGGATTCACAAACTCAGCTGTGGACCATGTGCTTGGAGACAATGAGCCTGACTTTTCGAGCTACATTGTGGGTGGCATGCTAGGGACATGTTAAAAGATAAGTGTCACATCAGACCTACATTCACTGGGTCACACCAAAGCCATCTGAGAACAAACAGCACTCTTTCTTGGCTTCGTTGTTGTGGCTCAGAACAGATGAAAATAGCACTCAGAGGATAGCACTAATCTCAAGGAACAGTAAAGGAATGAGTGAAAATAATTTTAAGAAGAAAAATTATAAAACAGATTAATAAAAACAAGTAGAAACAGATAGGGACTTAAAGATTTATTGGCTATGTTACAAATAGAAATTCTTTAAGAACATCTTCTATAGCCAGGAAACACAACCCCAGGTGTCCACCAACTTCCGCAAGGTACGAGGGACTCCTGCTAAGGATGACCACGGCACCCTTCACAGGAGTGCGCCCTGCCTGCCCCAGGCCCTGGAGCACATAGTAGGCATTAGTAGGTATTAGAGGGCACTGCAACAAGAGATAGAGAGCTGTATTCATCACAGGCACAGATAGACGAGGCAGGAACCAGGCAACACTTAAACACAGTGGTGCCTCACCTCTTGAACTTTATTCTCTCCAAGATTCTGGTCATTAACTGAGTTGCACAAGAACTGAAT
Source organism: Ctenomys sociabilis (assembly GCA_004027165.1). Taxonomy (NCBI): domain Eukaryota; kingdom Metazoa; phylum Chordata; class Mammalia; order Rodentia; family Ctenomyidae; genus Ctenomys; species Ctenomys sociabilis. Next base: position 117,252 of record PVKA01002267.1, on the reverse strand, counting down.
TCATTTTCTCCATCTGGTCAACAGTGAGCGTTAGTAACCACTGAATTTGATTTGGTTCTCATCCAACTATATTTGAGATCACAAATGTGGAAAAAGATAAGGTTTGAGAACTGAGGTAGGATGGAAAATAAGAATGATTGTGAAAAAAAATGTTCAGGTAACCAAGAGAAAAGAATGGACATATGTGAAGGAAGCATTAGTGAATTGGAAGATAAAATAAAGGGATTCTTCCAGGAGAAAAATCAAAAGGACAAAGAAAACAATATCAGAAGTTAAAAGTCAGGAATCTGAGTTCTGCTGCTGAGACCGCCATATCGTCTTCTTGTATCTCCAGTGCACATTGCCCTGGCTGGGCTTGGCAAGGAGCTCTCAGGCGAGACTTGACCATGGCAGGGGCGACTGGAGGCTGCCAAGAGGTCTCCAGCCATCCATACCCTGGGCCCTGCGGTGGGCAGGCTCCCACCCCTGCTCCTGCCCAGTGCAAGGCACCAGCATCTTATCTGCCTGCCTTGGCATGGTCTAGGTCTGCTTATTCTGCCCAGCTCCACCTGGACATGGACCCCATCCTGGCCCTGGGGCATCTTCCTCCCTCCACTCCCTTGCCCTGTTCTTCCAGTCCCCTTTTTAGTTACTGGAGGGGTGAGGGCATAGGCAAGATGAGATCTACAGTGTCCTGGGGGATGGGCACCACAGCGATTGCAATAGATCTGCTGTCCCTGCCAGGGTTAGAGGTCATAGAGAAACTAGGAAAAGTATTAATGAGAGACATGAGGACAGGCCCAGCAAATCCAGCACCTAGAAGACAGCAGAGAGCTGGCGAGGGGGATGTGGCTCGGGTCTCAAGATGGGAAGCGACAACACTGAAAGATTGAATCGCCAGCAGCACCAGGTAATGCCAACACCCTCCACAGAAAGGAAACAGCAGGAGACGTATGCCAGATGGTAAGTGGAACCCACTGAGCATCTAAGACAAAGACAGACAAGATGGGATCTCTCATTGGTACCAACACTAAAGACTGACGACCCTAAGCCCTCCCTCCCTCCCACTCCATTCTGTCACTGTTTCATGTTGTCTTTCTACTTTGGGTTTCTCATGTGAGAGAAACAAGGCAGCATTTAGAATTATGTGTCTTGATTTATTTCACTTAACATTATGGTATTGGGGTCAAGCTTACCAACATTTTTACTATACTATAAGTCTTAGTATAACTGGGCAAGAAAAAAAGCCAGGAAGGAAGAAACGAGTGATTGTTATTTGTAGACAACATGCTCACCTAACTATGAAATCTGAGACACCAACTATGGAGCAATCAATACCAAGGAAATGGCTCATTATGACGGGCCAGATACAGAATGAACATTTAAATGCCAGTGTAGGACTGGAATTACAAACACCCTATTCCAAATAATTAGGAAAAGCATGAGAATAACCTGACATAAAATATTAACAAGGCTACTTCCTTCTTTACCAAATATTTACTTAGCAGTTAATGGGAGTACCAAGGCAAGAAAAGTGGGAAGAAGTCTTGGTGCTGTCACTGCAGAGTTTAAAAGCCACTGGGTGTGGTGGGTCAGGCCTGTCCTCTGAGCTCTGGGAGGGTGGGGCAAGAGGACCATGAGCTCCTTGATAACTGTCTGGACAGGCTGGGCACACAGCTCAAGAGCTCCTGGTGTAACCTCCAATGTAGCATGAGCAAATCAGCCAGCCAACCACTCAAAAACTCTAGGATCTGGGACCCTCATCAAAGAATCACACCTCAGCATAAATGACCTGTTAGGGATAGAGGAAGGGAGTTAGTGGAGGGCTGGCTCTCTGTGAGTGAAACCACTCAGACTAGGGGGCTAGCACCAAGGTCTTGCGGCTGAGGGACTGACACTGGAGAGGACAGGACTGCGGTGGCTGCATCCTGCCCCTGCCTGCCCACGTGGGCAGGCACCCTCACCCCCAGGAGCCCTGAAGTCCCCGTTCCACCAGGAGGCTTCTGTGAATAGGCAGGGCTGGGGGCCTGAAGTGGGAGGCCGTCCAGGCGCCCAGCTAACAGGAGGGCTGTTCTGCTGGGTGTGTGCTGAGGATAGGCTCAGGTACCCACAGCACCTTGCCCCCCTGCATGTGCTCACACTTGGACCAGGCCCCAGGACTCCTTCAGGAGAAAGCAGTGCATGGTCAGGCAGTGAGCACCCACAGGGTAGGATGGAGACCACCAGCAAGGGAGCAGCCAGCCAGGGCTCTCCACTGGGCCTCAGGGAACAGCGGCCTTGCTGCTACCTGGACCTCAGGGTGCCTGCTCTGGACTTCCAGCCTGTGGGACAGCAGGCTAATAAACTGGAGACCACTCAGTGTGTAAAGATGGACTCTGGTGGCAGCAGGAAACTGAAGAGAATGTTACATATTACCCACATACCCAGAAGAAATAAGAGCGTCAGCTCTTCAAGTAGAATGGATCAATTCCTCCGGTGGAATCACACAAACTTGTGTGAACCACAGGAGACATTATACAATAATGCTCTGCTATATTCTGGATAGAGTAAGCACCATTGAAACTTTCACACTTACCACACAGAAATATGATCCAGTATCTGTTGTATATGAAAGTTTATTTATACGAAAGGTAAAGCAAAGCCTTTAAATGGTTGGTATTTCCAGTCATACATTAAGATGTTAGGTAGTATTCCTACTAATAAGAACTATAAGCATCAATTACAGGGTACTAAACATTATAATGTTATATGTACAGAAATATTGTGAAAATTGAACATGTAAATTGTTAAATATTTATGTTTAAATAATAGAAGGATTATAATTTTTTCTTCTAGAGAAATTAATATTAGAGTGGCTCACTTGCTTTGAAAAAATATTTTAAAATAACATGTATCTATTATTTTATTTATTAAGGAGATACTATAACTATAGTTTGGAATATCAGTTGGAGAAATCTCTAAAAAGTTGAAAAAGAAAGACTCTGAACGTTAATGTTCAAGTGTGTACAAGAGTAGTTTTGAAACTGGTCTCAACCCGAAGTTCCTAGCAACAAAGTAATTACATATATAGTCATGGAAACTTTAAGATTCCTGGTTTTTAGACAGCAAAATTGGTCTTTAATTGCTCAATACTGCATGTGAAATGACAGCAAAATTTTCTCTCATTTAAATCAGACATTATTACCCTACAACATATGCAAACTGTGGCACAGGCTTACAGGATAAATTCTGAGGGGACTTGACTGACCTTATCAGATACAGAAATTACATTTCTTGTTATATAGGTCTTCCTTTATTTTGGTCTTAACAATCCAGCAAAAAAGTATAAAAAAAGGTTAAAGTAAAGCCATATTAATATGTTGAGCTGTGAAAGGCTCAAGTCAACAACTTCTGACATTGCCAGTCCTATGGATAACCCACTACTCTTATGAACTAATGTACTACATTGGATTATTTTGTTGAATTCATGCGCCCACAATATTAAAACAGCAATGGAATACCCATCTCTGACAAAATTAAACAAAAAAAGGAGATACAAAGGAAGGACCATTTTGTACTTGTATATACAAAATAGGAAAGATATACAGCTAATTTCTCTTAATTCAATTAGAAGATTTGTACTAATAGTATGTGGACAGGATATCATGTCTACATCTTGTACCACTAAGAAGATAATAATATGCAATGTATTAATTATTGAAACTGTTCTATTAATTGGTTTTGAAACTGTCTCATTGCTGTTTCTCAATAAAATATAAATAAATAAATAAATCAGACATTGCAAACAGCGAAAACAGGAGCTTGTGGTCTTCTGCCTGAGATTCTGTTTTAGTAACCAAAGTTTTACTTTTTATGTTCACAAACAGCAAAAAGGAACCGCAGTGCCCATGGGGGGCCGCAGTGCAGGGCCAGGTGCTGCACGCTCTGTGATGGTGGTCACCTAAGGTCTCTGTGTCTATGAGCAGGACACCCACACTGCAGGGCCCTAGGAGCTCACCTGGCCTCATCACCCCATGCTAGCAGGATGCAGAAGGTGCTTGCTTCAGGCTAGGGGCACTCACAGTGCCAGGTCTGAGGCTCTTCTGTCCTCAAGGAAGCCCACACCCTGCTTTTGACCATCTCCATTTCCTTTTATGATCCTGGTCTTTGGTTTCAAACACAGCATCATTTTAGGAGGGGGTGTAGTAAGGTGCCAATTCTTCCCCTTCAATCAGAAAAGTCTGATTTCTTTAAAAAAGTATAATCACGTGGAATGATGGCATAGATCACAGAAATCACAAAACTTCAGGGTAGCCCTGGATCAGCAGGATAAAGACACCAATGCTGACCACAGAGACCCAGGGTGCCTGGACTGAGGAGGGGACAGCCATCAAAGGCTCCTTTCTTTCCAGTTGCTTTGCAATTCAGTAAATGGTGACAGTGACAGCATCATGGTAACTGCCACATACCCTGTTCTACATGACACAAGGTGTAAGTACACAAATCAGGTAAAAACACTTAATAATTTATTTCTATTTGAACGATGCTGACTAGCCCCTAGTGGTGTCTGTCACAGCAGCCGCCCTCCTGAGCACACATCCTCAGAGGCTGGCCTGAGCCTCATAGATCTTGTAGCTGTTCCATATTTCCCAGTAGTGGCTGTCCACAGGGACAGCGTGTCACATTCCCAGGAAGCCAAAGGGATCCTGAGATCCCAGGCTTGTAGGACCTCCCTCTGCATGTACCATGCTAGGATACCAAGTGTCACCCAGGTCTCGTGTGCCTGAGGGGCTGCTGAAGGCAGCTGCACCATGGACCCTTGCCCTCATGAATGGACCGATGCACTGCGCTCACAGCTGGATGCCCTGTGGCCTGTTCTCTGCCGCCACTGCCTCCTCCTCTACGGCTCTGCCCACCTTGAGCCTGAACAAACCAGTCCTGCTTCAAGTCACAGGGCGCTGGGATTTTGTCCCAGTAATGGAAAGCAAACCAAGTAAATAATATGAACAGAGAATACAGGTTATAACTACAAGCTGTTATCAATATTGGCAGCACCCCAAATTTGAAAGGAATTTGAAAGGAATGTGATATGTGAACCCACCGAATATGTCTAATAAAAAATGCTCCATCAAGTGCTTCTATTGCATTTCACAGATCTAAGAGCTTTATATGATTAATATTCAATTTCCTGATAAAGCTTTTAATACTATTATCTACTCCAAATAACTTTTTGATACAGGAATTATTTTATACATAAGAAAATGAAAATTTAGATGGATTAAGTACCTTATATAACATCACATAGCTCAAAAACTTGGAATCAATGTAAAAGATTACTTTTCTGAAACATTCTATGTCAAGAAGTATATCTAATGAAAGTATATAAAATTTATTTAGCATATACTAAATAAATAAGAAGTACATGTTAGGGTTAATGATTAAACACTAAAGTCTATGACAAAATAACCTATAGGTGAAACCTATGAATCAGAACTATTGATCTTCTTAGATGGAAACTCAACCCATTACAAATAACTCACATTCTCCATTCCATATAAATTTATTTTTTATTTTTTGGTGGTACCCTGGATTGAACTCAGGATCTTGTACTTTCCAGGTGAGCACTTATTCCACTGAGCTATCTGCCCAGACCCCATATAAATTTAAAAATTCAAACTTAACTATTTATTAAAATATCAGAAAGTCAGTTCTCAGAGCCTTCTTTTCTTGGCATGTATGAGTCTAGCAATTATGAGAGACTAAGAATTCCGTCTATAAAAGCAACTGTCACTCATTTCAAGGAGGTTTAGTGGGACAGAAATATAATTCACCAGTATATTATCTGTGTCCAGCATGGCGATGCTTGCCTGTAACCCAGCACTTGGGAGGCTGTTAGAGTTTGTAGCCAGGTGTCCTCCCAAAGCTTCATGAAGTCAGTGTGTGGGGGGGGTGTCTCCAGAGTTTGTGACTAACTCAGGATCTGAGTCTGGGATGTTGGGCGTGAGTTCTACACTCACCCCGGGCAGACAGCCTGGATGTGGTGTAAGGGAGGGAGACCAGCTTGCTCTGCGCCACTGCACCTCCCTTTGTGCTCTTCTTGCTTGTATGTTTTCTGCTGCCATGAACGGCTGCCCTCTGCTCTGGAGCCAGCCAAGTATGGACTAAAATCCCCACAGATCATGAGCTAAATAAACCTTTCCTTCCTTAATTCTGGGTGTCAGAGATTTCTGTCTCAGCAACAAGATAAAAGTAATGGAGACAGGCTAAGACAGGAGGACTGCCATGAGTTTGAGGCTGGGGTGGGCCACACAGTGGTTTCAAAAGCAGCCAGAAATGTATAGCAAGACCCTCTCTTAAAAAAAACAAAACAGAACACTCTGAACTATAGTTCAGAGTTGATATCCAGTCTTTAGGAGTAATAGGTAAAAACTACAGATATATATGTTGAGATATCAAGGTATATTGGGTTCAAACAGTTAACAGTTTTGCTCAGCGATTAAAAAATGTCTCTACTGAACAGTGCTGAATGTGAAACAGGCCAGGTATATTAGGTAAAACAAAAGCCATCCAGGAACCATACTAGAGAAACAGAAGGCAGGATTCCTAGTAGCTCCATACACTGCAAAGTGTATTCCCAAGACGGCCTTCTCTTCTGCAATCAGCAGGTAATGTGGTAGAATCAGCAGGTAAACAGCAGGGTGTCAACTCATTGACCGATCCAATCTTCAACTACCAGCCTGGTTAGTGAGTACATCTGTCCTCTTCAAAATCCTCAGTCTCTCTTGTCTTCCAAGGCCATGGCAGTCTATCCCAAGGCCAGCCACTGTGTAAGTCCAGCCGATATGTCCTCATGACCACACTTCCTGGGCATGGAGGCCACCAGAATGCCACGTGGTCCCTCCTAGTGCCTGTGTTACTGAACTTCAGCAGATCTACAGCGAGCCCCCAGAGGTTCCATGCAACTCCTAAGCTAAACCCAATGATGACTGCCAAATGGTTGCTTCTCTCTTTTCATTTCTTTGGTGTTTACTTGTTGATATTCTCTATGAAAAGGATCTACCCATCTGTCAACCCACCTATCTTTATACTCAATGAACCATTTTCATTTTTCCATAATTATTTTCTCACATTTATTCTGAAGTTCAGATTTCCCAGACTGGCTACTGGGACCCACTCCAGTTACCTTCTGTGACTTTTCTCATTTTCCCATCATTCTCTGCATATATCCCTATTTTGCAGCACAAGCTCTACTCACATCTTGCAATGTAGGTGCCACAGCTCTAGAAAGCCATCTGTCAAAGCTTCCTTCTCTCCTACTACTTGTGTGGGGAGGGGAGGTCTTTAGAGCCAACACCTGGAGTGGTCCCTGATTACTACTGCTGTCAAGCTCTTAGAAGAAGCACATATCATGGTCCACAAACACACAAAGGTCAAAAGCAATATGTGCCTATGTAAAAGCAAGTGTGGTATCAAACGGAGCTGTCAGCATGTCTGCCTGTCAGCCCTCAAGTCACTGCTTTCAATGTGTATGCAGCACTTTACAGTGTAGCAAGCCTGAACAGTTTTATTTAGTATATTTATATGCATGTGGCTAGACATTTTTGATCTTATATAATGGTTGATACATTGTGTCATCTTGAGAAGGTAAACAGTTTAATTAAGCAACTCAGCAGGAAGCCAGGGTCCTTACTTTGTTAACATCCTCATTCTATACGAAAAGAGGACACAGAGATTGTGTGAGTGCTACACTTGCCATCTCCTTGGTTGGGATTTTTTTTTCCTTTTTTTGGGGGGGGGGGTAGCCTACTTATAATAAGGGACAACAAGAGGTTTATTTCTCTTTTTGCTCTCATGCTTTTGCTGACTTTTGCTGCCTTGAACTCCTGTTCCATGTCACCCTGCCTTGAAGCCAGCTGAGTATGGACCAAAACTGCCACAAACTGTAAGCTAAATAAACCTTTCTCTCTTCAATTTGGATGTTGGGTATTTTATCTCAGCAATGAGAAAAAAGAAACACAGATAGAATTTGGTACCAGGAGTGGGGTTGTTGTTGTGCTTGCACCTGACAACATGGTTCAAGAGCCTTTGGGAATAGCTTATAGAAAGAGTTGAAAAAGGCTTGGAGATGTAGACTAACATGACCTGAATGCCTTAGGCTGTTCAGTATGGAAGATTCTGGTCAGGTCTTAGAAGACCAGGGTTTTAATAAAGGTTCTGCTATTAAAGACCAGGTTCAGGATGTTTCTTTGGGGAAGAAGGACTACACTGAGTGCTGGACTCCAAATGATGTATGTTATGGCTTGGCAGAGTTTGTCTGCATTTTGCTTATGTCCAGAGACTTAACCTGAGAGTGAGATTAAGGGTATCAGACTAATGACTATGGCAGAAGAAATTTCAAGACAGTGAAGTGTTAAGGATGTAGCATGGCTGCTGTTGGGAGCTTTTAGCCAGATTTATGTTGAGAATCAAGAGCAAAGAGCCCAACAGCATGATTTAAAATATTGTGAATTTAGACAAAAAGAAAGCTCCAGTAAAATTGAAAAATACAAAGATAGGCCGGGGAGATGGCTCAGTGGAATAAGTGCTTCCCTGGCAGGTGCAAGGGCCTGAGTTCAATCCCCGGTTCCGCAAAAAACAAAAACAAAAACAAAAACAAAACAAAACAAAACACACACACACACACACACACACACACACAAACACAACAAAGATAGGGCTGAGGAGATCTCCATTACCAAAAAGGAATAAGAGAATAAAAACGATGCCTTAAAGGCATCAGTAGAAGCAGCAAGTCCCCAGCCTTTGCAGTCTCAAAACTGCAAAAGTAGATTTTGTTTTGAGAAAGAGCTCCAAAAGGGCTGGCCAGATAGTTCAGTGGACTAAAGAGCCTGCTTAGGCAGAGTGCATCAGGCAGGGTTCAGTCCTCAGCATGCCTTGCTGGCCCCACACCCAGGGCACGCTGAGATGGTGACTGAGACTGGGCACGGTGGCACACACCTGTAACCCCAGAGTTTGGGAGGCTGAAAACAGGAGAATCACTATAAGTCCAATCTATGTAATGAGACCTTGTAGACCCTGTACTAAAATTTAAAAAAAAGCTCTAGACTAACACATTACAAAATGGCAGTGACATAAAGAAATTGTTCCACAGAATTGGATTCACAGTGCCTTGAGATCAACGCATTCAACCCCGACAGCCACAAGAGAGGACAGCCTGGCTACTGCTCCAGTTGTCAGTCAAGTACGGCATCATCCATGTGATGCTGGCTTTAGGTGCATGCAGATGGCAAGAGTTCTGAGGTTAAAAATGCTTCCATTGATTTCAGTCCAGGAAGTATGCTCCTGAGAGGGCAGTGTGTAAAGCTGGGAGTGAGAAGCCAAAGGAACAGTGGAGACCCCCAAAAGTTAAAAAGGCAGTTTGGATCTTCTAAGGAAAGCTGCAAGGAGAAAGCAAAGCAGGCCCAAGAGAAGCCATGGGAGTGGCAACAACAAGAAATCCAGTCCTTTTGAAGCTCACAATCTGCCACAAATGGCCTCAGATGGTGCACATGGAACTACAGAACTTAATGTCTGCCCTGCTGGATTTTAGACTTGCTTGGTCCCATTCCTCTGTATTTCTGCTTGTAACTTTTGGAATGTAAATGTTTACCTTAACTACTATGAAGACAATGATATGCAATGTATTAACTATTGTAACTGTCTTACTAACTGCTTTGAAACCATCTCATTGCTATTTCTTTCTCAATAAAATTGATAAAAAAATGTTTATCTTGTGCTATTAAATGTTGGAAGTGTTTAACTTCATTTTCATTTGAACAGGGCTTGAGGAGTTTGCCTTAAATTTCAGAGGACACTTGGGATTTGGACTTTTTAGCAATGCTGAAAGTGTTAGGACTTGTTAAACTCTTACAGATAGACTAAAATGCCTTTCACATAAAGGGATGTGCACAAGTCTTTGGGGGCTAGGGGTGAAGTATTATGTTTCTAATGTAATGTAATGTAATGTAATGTAATGTTGACAGACTTAATGCTAGTTCTTAAATACTATTAAACCTGTGTGCTCAAGTTGTGAAATGTTAAAATAGGCATGTCTTTGTATCAGAAAACCTGTTTAAAGAAATGTATCTGGGTGCCAAGATGACAAGGGCTGGACTGTAGTGGTTGAAACCTCCACAAACTGAACATTTAAAACCTTTCCCTCTTTAATTTTGGTGTTAGGCATTTTGTCTTAACAATGAGAAAAAGAAAACAACACACCTTAAAACTTTCAGCCTTAGATTTGTAGGATTTGAGAAGTACCAGGCTTTCGTTCTTCCTTTCCATGGTAACCACCCCTTCCTAATTTTATTTCTGTCTTTATTACTAAGAAGCTTTTGGTGGGGCCAGAAAATTAGGAAGAAATACAAGAAAATGTAATTTAAAATTTCTTATGAGTATACCAATGTGTTTATAAGCATAGTATAGAAAACATGTAATTTTTGCTAATTATTAATACAGACATAAAATGCAAACTCAATAGAAAGATTTTGTTTGTTTATTTATTTTGGTACTGGTGAACAAACTTGGACTGCCATTAAAGACCAGGTTGGTGCCAGGCAGGCACTTATGCCACTGAGCTATGTCCCTGGCCCAATAAAAAATTTTAATTGGTTAAAATCTCCAAAGTACAATGTAATGAGGACAATAAATAGCCACAGGAAGCTAAAAGACTTGTCTAAAATAGGCTTAAAGGACTAAAATTTATGTGCTTAATAAAATATGTGTTTAAAGTTTCACATTTAAGTATACTATGTATATTTTCTACTGGAATAGACTAACAAACCACCCCCGCTACAGCTGGGAAGGTTGAACCACAGTGTTCAAACCTGATATAGATATAACAGCTGTTCAAATGCCAGGGAGTATTTCACTTGAAAATGTGACCATTTAGTTTCGTTAAATATAAACTGCTGCTTTAGCTATCTGCATTATTTTTCTGAAAATACCGCTTTTTAAAAAAAGCATTTTCGGATATGTGGTCGAATCACTTCTAAAGTTCAATAAGTCTTTTTTTTTTTTAACTGAAGTTTTTCCCTCTCAACTTTCTGAAAACACAAGTGGAACATTTCTTCCCTCTCCCTAGAGTCCCATTCCCCACATCCACTGCTCTTGCCAATACAAAAATAATAAATTAATCATGTTAAAATCGCTACTCTTTTTGGTCTCTAATTTACTGTATTTAAAGTCTTTATGTTTTACCAAAATAAGTTTAAATATTTTCATTTAGAGACAGTGATTCCATCTTGGCCACATGGTGCATTTGTTAAATTACCAGTTTTGTAAGTACCAAATGTGAGGATAAAGAAATCATGACATGTATGGCAAAACTAGAGATGTTTTACTTAAGGAATAGTCCCATCACTAGAGATCCACCAGAGTCAGTGAAGGAGGGAAAGGAGGGGTCCAGTATCCAATTTCTCAGCACCTTTTGGGGAATAAAAGTAAGCTGGTGTGAGAGAAGCTTCCCTAATCTGGGGTGAGTGGGATCGCAACTGGTACACAGCTCCTATAGCTCTGCGACACAGAACAAACCTGGGGTTCATGAGGCCCTGAGTTCAGGCCCCTGAACCTCAAAAGGGAGAAGAGTGGGCCAACACTTTCCCTCCCGCTAACTCAGCTGGAGAGGTTCCACACAGACACCTTTGCTTCAGGACAAGGCAGTCAGCACAGCACTGGTGGTGCCACCATCCAGGAGGGAACACCAGTCAGGGGCCCGAGGGTTGGCTCCCGGAGAAGTTTGTTTAGGGTGCCCCACACAGCAGTCGCAGCAGGATCCAGGAGAGCTCAGGTTGGCAACATGGGTTCACGGGGGAGGAAGTGCCGGGTTCTGGTGGGACATACACAGCTGGGGTCTGTCCCAGCCCTGGTGGTCAGTCTGGGCCCTGGGGCACCTAAGGACACAAGTCAGCCTTGGCAAGGAAGGTGTAGGGGTAGGACCACTAGAGGACCAGTGCCCTGCAGTGAGTTCAAAGCCAGTGAGAACTACATAGTAAGACCCTGTCTCCAAAAGAAGAAGGAAGGAAGGAAGGAAGAAAGGAAGGAAGGAAAGAAGGAAGGAAGGAAGGAAGGAAGGAAGGAAGGAAGGAAGGAAGGAAGGAAGGAAGGAAGGAAGGAAGGAAGGAGAAGAAGGCACGCAGGCAGGGAGGTAGGTGGGTTGTGGGTGGGTGGGCCAGCTGGCAGGTGGACTAACCCAGTGTTCAGGCTTCCTCCTAGCAGTTCTGAGCACACCAATGGACACTTTCCTTCCCATCTGTGAGCTCAGCGTCCCTACCAAGAAGCTCAGGGCTGAGGAACACACGTGTCTTTCTTTCCATGCCAGGCTCCCACATTAGTAACATGGCTACCAGGACCCCAGACCTAAACTGCTGCACCCTGGGCTCCTGAAAGAGACTGCAATTCTTTATTGGGCTTCTGATCAGGATTCCAGAGCTTACAAAGATGAAAGCCACTTCTGATTCACCACTGCAGAGCCTGTTTCTCAGAGAACAGAATGGGCCCTGCCTTAGCACACAGAGACATCCTCCTGGCCTGGAGAAGGCTATGTATGGGGAGTCCTGGATGGTGCTTCAGTAGCAAGAGCTAGGAGGTCTGCTGTTCAGTAAGTGGCCAATTAAGGAAAATCATGGACATTTTCCAAATAACTAGGTTGTGGGGCTGGGGAGATAGCTCAATGGAATAATGCCTGCCTGGCAAGAGCAAGGTCCTGAGTTCAATCCTGGTCCCACCAAAAACAAAAACCAAATAACTACATTGCATCATCTCAAGTTTCAATAGAAAAATGGTATTATATTTATAGTCTTATCTCAAATTTGTCACTGTAAATATTGTGCTTATGGTCTTAAATTCAGAAATAACAAAAGAAAGTCCAGTCATCCAGTGTGTCCTTTGGTTAAACAAATGGAAATATATGTACCATTTTATTTATTAAGGTTAAAAAAAAATCACTGGCAGCTAGTAAGGCAATCCTCAATTACAACAGACTTTTTTTAAGCTTGAAGATAAAACTGAGCTTTATAAATGAGAAAACGATGTACTAAAAGCAAGCACTGAATCAATTTTAAACAGCAAACACGATTTATGCCTGACTTTAAAACTCATCCACAAAACATTAATCTACACAAAGGCCAGAAGCTGAATGAAGCATAATTTGTGAAACTGCTCCCTCTTATTCCAACCCCTAACTGAAAAGGTCATTAGGTGTATTATATCTAAGTGAGCAGCTTATCCCTGCTTCATTACTGATAATTAAGACAAGTAATATTTTCTTGACAGTAATGTGTCCGTTAACAGATACAGTCTAGTTTGCATAAAATAAGCATTAATTACCATAGTACTATCCCAAATTAAAAAAAATTAAGTACCTGTGTAACATGGCTTCATTATTTTTTCCTTAATTTCCTTAAAGAATTAGCAGGCTCAGAAAACATAATGTACATATTAAGAAATTCATCTTTCGTCATGTCTCAAATTCATACCATAATAGTGAAGTGACAATGCTGAAAGGAGACCCATGGTGGTGATGGTACCTGGGTTTGGGGTCACCTTAGTCTTCTAGCTGCCCAGCTTCTGGGAGCTACCTGGTGGCCATGCCCAAGGCTCGGGCACTCACTCCTTGGAGTCCTCTTATGGACATTTGCAAAGCCACCAGCTGGAGTTCTGATGCAGCCAAAAGGTAATATTGAGAGAAGAGCATGGTAATGCCCAGGGTGGGGCCTGACGAGAGCACCAGGGGGCCACATGCACAGCCAAGGAGTGGCTGGCACTTACCAGGCAGCAGCTGTTGGCCCAAGTACTCAAGGCCTTTTCTTAGTTTAGCTCCAGAGCCATCTCAGGATGTTAGGATCAGGGCCATCTGGATTTTGCAGAGGAAGAGGTGAAGCCACTGGCCTGCAAGGATGTAACTACTGGTAGGTCCAGAGCTCTGCAGCCCGTGCTTCTGACCACTGTGTTTCACACCCAGGATAGCCAGCTGGTTGTTTCAAGAATTCCCTTTTTAGCTAATAAGATAATGTTTCTTAGATCTCTATTTGTGCAAAGGACTAGAAGTCACCAAGTCCCTTGTCCAGCACCATGAAAAGCAGTGGCACCAAGGGACGTGTCATCTACGTCTGAAGGGTCTAAGCCAGTCCTTGCAGTGCAGTCAGCTTAACAGGGTAGCCTGGAATGAGTGGCCCATCTCTACTTATGTGCTGTGTGTGTCTGTTCTTCCATCACTGAAAAGAACAGCAACAGCCTCAGTCTTAGACCTATTCACTTTGAGCTATGTGGACCTCACCAGAGATGGGGCGCAGCATTCACCCTTGGGGATTTATGGAGTAGCACCTGCTCCTTGTCTCCAGCCTCAATACATAACCCAGGGCTCCCCTCCTTCTGTGTGCTGGTGACTCTCTGGCAGGCCACAGAGCACTGTCACCCAGGAAGGCTGGCTGCTGGTGGGGTCAGCTTAGCAGCACAGACAAGTGTCTGAATACTGGCTCTGCTCACCTCGGTCATGTAACATTGGTGCATGCCACTGAAGCCCTCTGGATTGTGCTCTCATTGATACGAAGGCTGTTATGGTTTATGTTAGGTGTCCCCCCTCAAAGCTTCATGTAGTCATGGGGTGGGGACTTCTAGAGCTTGAGATTAAGTAATGATTCACTGGGATTATGGGTCTTAGTACTGCTGGGATTATGGGTTATGAGTACTATATCTAGCCTGGAGCAGACAGCCTAAGTGCAACTTAAGGGAGACAGACTTGCTTTCTGCAGCCACTGCTGCTGCTACTCCTCCCTTTGCTCTCTGCTCTTTGCCACCACCATGAAAGGCTGCTCTCTGCCCTGTGACACTCTGCTGTGGAGCCAGCCAAATACTGAGTGAAACCTCCAGTAACTATGAGCTACATAAGGCTTTCCTTCCTTCATTTTGAGTGTTAAGGTATTTGTCCCAGCAAAGAGAGAAGAGTAACTGAGATAAAGACTAACAGAGTGAGATACCTAGAACCCTGGTACAGTGGCTGGGATGCCTATTAAAGATTAAAAGGTGAGGCACTGTGAAGCAGTGGTGTTTCCAGGCTACACTACTGGTCAGTAGAAGGGTCCTCTGCTCTGTGGGGTGAGGAGCATGGGACAGACACATGAATGCCACTGATGGGTGCACCTAGGGGTGCAGCCTCATGACAGAAGCATGGTGAGAAGCACCAACGGACAGAACATGGGTAGCTTCCAGGGAGACGTGCTAGGAAGTATACACGGGAATTTTTCAGTGAAAGGGCATGCTTGGGGGAGCCAAGTACCAACAGTGCTCTGTCCCAGTGCTGGCGCTGGGGACTACACCAGGGCCATCACCTAGAATCTACACGCTCAGGCCCTTCTTTATTTTGAGCCAGGGTCTCACTAAATTTCCTGGATGGAGCTGAACTGCCTTCCTCTCGCCTCAACTTCCTCAGCACCTATCAGAGCATATGCCTCCAGGTCTGGCTGGCAGCAGTATTCTGTTGTGCTACTTGGCAGTTTAGAAGACAACTATACTTTGGAATTTGATTCTATCAAGTCCTATGTGAAAGAGTGACTTACATGTGTTGATATTTATCATCATCTTTACTATTTCAGGTCACAGCAATCATTTATATAGCTTTCTTGTTTTTAAAGAAAGTTATTATCGGATAAGGGTACTACTGCTTTTGGCCAGAAGCAAGACTTACCGGGCCAATGATTTCTTTTAAGATATAAAAAGATCAAAATGGACCTGAAGAGGAGGCTGTAGGAATGATGCTTTCTTCCAGGCTCAGAATGCATCACCTGTGCACCCTCAGAGGATGCAGGTTGGGCCAGAACAACTAGACCTCCTAATTGGAATTCTGTTTTCTCTCTTCCTTGCAGCCACACAACCTCTCCTTGGCATAGGAGAAAGGCGAGGGCCTGGCCACGGCAGATCTCACAGTGAGTCTTGTGCTCTCCTGGTAGGGTGGGTGGAGTAGGCAGCAGAGGCCCCTGCCCCACACCCTGTGGTTGTCACTGACCCCTGGTGGAGATGTGCCACTTTGGTGCCTTGGACTGAGCCCCCAGCAAGGGGACAGCGCCACTCCAGCCTTGCTCGCTACCTACATAGCCCCAGGTAGGATGCTCTCCGCAGGTGGTTCCCAGGAGCCCGTGCCAGAGCACAGGTCTGTTTCCCTTCCTTCCTGAGAGCTGAGCCACTTGGGCCCATTTCCTGTAGAGAAGGAGGGCAGGGCAGGACCTCTGGTTGCTAAGTCTGCCCAGCTGCCTGCTCTGCTTGGACAGCCACTACCCATCAAGCCTTGTGCCCAGCCTTCTGGACAGACAATTACTTAATCCTCCCAAGGCCAGGTGGGTGGGGAAACTAGGCAGGGAGTTACTTACTCGGCACAAAGTGGTGACCCTGGTGAGCTGGCACCAGGTGGAGCACTGGTGGCTGCAGACTTGTACAGCCCTCATGTCACCCCAGCCCCTCAGTGAAATCCCCAACGCAGGGCAGTGGGTGTGGGCTGCAGATCCCAGCAGGCAGGCTACTATTTAAGTAAGCACAAGCTTAATGTAGTTAAAAGCACCCTCATAGGACAGGAGGGCGCCAGTTAATAATTGATACTGCTTTCACTGGAGTGCTAAATAAAGGCCGTCTGCCTAAAAGCTTCTGTGGTGAAGTTCTGAGGCGCACTCCAGCGAGGTGCGCCTGCCCGTAGGAGTGTGCTTCAGCTTTCCTCTTGGTGGCAATGCTAACCAGATGTCATACACCAGAAGAACCTCGTCATGAGGACGCTCTATGCTGTTGTCTCAATAAGGATGAGAACTACAAACAGGAAGTGCCCTCAATTTTTTCTCTAGCTTGCCTAAATTTGTCCGTGTTACACATGCTCAAATCCATTCAACCTGGATGTAGAATGTGAGGGCCTGCCTGCATTTTTTTGTCTCTAGGCATTTCTGCAAGTCTGTTCACGTTTGCCAACTGAGTGACTATGAATATCATAAAACAGTAGGGACACAGGAGTTTCACTCTGTAGCAACTCACGACTAATTCTGCATGTTCAAGAGCTGCTTGTTGAGCATACAGCCTGCCTAGGAACTGCCACAATTTTTAGGTATTATGCAAAGTGGTCTCTTCCTTTTCTACTCATTATATGAAATCTTCAACATTAATGAAACATGTCAGCTGTGCTTGCTATGAAAATTTCTTCCACTTTGAGATATTTGGCAAGATTTAGTTACTGGTTGTCAAGAAGACCAAAGGAGTAGGAGGAAAATAATGCTTGAAGGATTAGCTTTATCCTTAGATTTTAGTTCAAATTCAACTACTTGTGTTCTGACTTTCAAAGGTCAATTATTTTTGGCTAAGGAAGTAGAAAATTGGTCCTGGTACACAGGCGAGTATCTCCTGAGGGGAGGGGGAGGGGCTGAAGGAAGCAGCACTCCACTCTGCAGTGCTGTGGTGATACAATAATTTCACACTCACAAATATAAACAGTATTAGCATAATACCATTCTTTGTAGGAAGAGATGTTAACATTTTGAAGGTTGTAATTATTTTTAGGAATAATGAATTTCTTATAAGGCATCTGTTTTTTTCCAGGGTATTTTGGTTAAAGCCTGATTTGCGTGAAAACATAAATAACCTCTAGCTCCAGACGCACAGCATCAGCGAGCTTTAACAGATGGCCTCATTTAAAAATCATTTGTTAAGATATCTCACATTTACCAACGTGCTGTCAGCTTCTTCCTTTATCCAATCATGATTTGATGTACTTCTGTCACAAACAGTTCTAATGCTGGGTGTTCTTGGAAACCACACCCCTACTGCTCAGGCTTTCCGTGGTCTGGGGCAGCGTTGGCCCTCCCAAGCTTGGGCCACTACTCACAGTACACCCACTGAGTCCGCACAGAAGGGTAGAAAGCTCAGCTCAAGGATGTGCCATGAAAGCAACACTGTCATCACGGGGCAATGGGCAAAACTGGAATTAAAGCCACTTCTGCGCCTCTCCTGGGCACTGTTCTCTTCTCCCTCGTACTAGAGACCCTGGGGCAGTGGTGGCCGTTCTACTCCTCCCTCTGATTCACTCTGCAGTACTTTTAAGAAACTGCTCTAGTCTTTAGCCAACAACCCTACGGCCAGCATTTTCTCCCATGGTGACTTCCAATCCTTCACTCAGCCATGGGACACTGTCCTCTGTGACCCTGTGTCTCTCTAACTACCATGCCAAATGCCACAGGATTCTTTCCCCTTCTCTTCCACTCTTACTCTATGGACTTTGACTGCCATGCAATTCCCAAAGCTCTCTGCCTGTGTCCACTGACCAAACTAGTGTGTCCACATACAATAGGTCAGTGGGGTCACTGTGCCCTCTGCTGCAGTGTCAGCATGCACCTCTTCCTGTAGTGCCTGCTTACTCAAAAGCGCACACCTCATCCATGGAAATCTGAGATGTGGGAGCCAGCTTGGACTCCTCCTTTTCCCTAAAAGCCAAGTTCAGGTGATTTTATTCATTTCTGTTAGCTTCTTTCCTCTGTGAAGTTTAGGAGGAAGATGAAGTGGAGGAGGAAGAGGAGGATGAGGAGGAAGAGGAGGAGGAGAAGGAGGAGGAGGACACTGGCTGCTTCTGGGTTTTCCAAGTGAACTTGTGCCATGAGGCTCGCCATCCCTTCCACACTGTCTTTCATACTACTGCCATGGTGACTACTTCTGAAACACACATCTGATGAGCAATCCCTTCACCAAACACGGACATGGTGTCCCATTACCCATGGAAGAAACGCAAAATGATTAGTCAGAAATAATATGATCTGCCTTTTTCTTGGGAGAGTTCCTTCTTTGTGTTGAAAATTGCAGTTCTAATGACAGCTGCTTGCATCCAGTTCAGTGAATATGTTGCATTTTGGGTAACTATGACTAGAAGCTAGCCCATTCCAATACATGCACGCATAGATACTCGAGTTCAGAAATGTGGTGTAGAATGATTCCAGAATAAAAACTAGTACTCGGGCCAGGGATATAGCGCAGTGGTTCACTGCCTGCCATGCAAGCACAAGTTTGATTCTACAGACCAACATCAGGCCAGGCCTACTGATATTGATTAAACAAAGAGGGAAGAAACCTTCCTTGGATGAAGTGTGCTGCTACAAGGTGATTTACAGACTACTGATGAGAAACGGATAGAATCCTCCACAAATGGGCGTGGCCTTCAATGTTCATAGGGGATGTGGACCACAGGACAGGTTAGAAAAAGAATGATGTTAAAACTAGAGAAGCTGCCTAACCCCAAAAGATAATTTCAATTTACATTTTCAAAACACAGAGGTACTAATATACTATCATTTAAAAAAATACATAGAGAGGGGCTGAGGAGATAGCTTGGTGGTCTAAGTGGCAAGTGCAAGGACCAGGGTTTGATCCCTGGTACAGCATGCTATGCCAGCCCTGTGCCTAGCTGGCCACTAAAACCGGGCATGGTGGCACATGCCTATAATCCCAGTGCTGGGAAGGCTGAGACAGGAGTCCAAGCTATGTCACCATACCAAATGAATAAATAAATATTTTTTTTTAAATGAGAGAAAAAATATTTGAAGATAAACTGAAATTCATTAAAGTCTATGCATGCAATAGCATCTGCATTAACTTATTAAAGTTTGGATCAAAATCTGTTAGGATCCAACTCTTCTAATACAAATTTGCAATTCATTTCATTGTTCTCAAGGTAACTGAAACCCATGCAATTCATTATCTAGTTGCAAATATGGAGAAAAAAAAATGCACATGGGAAGTAAACTGCTAATTGCACAATCTGTTTTTCCATTTCATTTCCTTTTCTATTAGGACCCTTTCTTTATGCATAACTCCTTGCAAACCTTTTTGGTATTATGTCCTAAAGCAGCAATTGTATTGTTTATAGGTATAAATTTCACTTCAGAACTTGTTTCCTAAGTTCAAAACCATGAACTTTCGCAGCACTCAAGAGCTTTCTCCAGCTTTTCAGACACTGAAGTAAAATCAGTCTCTGCTGGGTAGAGCAGCCTCCTGCATAATGCGAGTGCACAGTGCACCCCACCTGGAAGGGAATCTTGCCCAGGCTATAGTCTGTCCCACATGGGCTAGTCGGTGGTGCTGTCTGGGACCCCCCAGCACATCTGGGTTTCGTTCTCATGTTCTATCTCCCAGCTGCTTACTGTTCCATCTCAGTTACAACACTGCTTGTCTTGGCACTGGGTAGTGAGCCCTCTAGCTCTGGTAGGCAGAAAGAATAGTTTCTTAGTCTCTGCATATAAACGTGGACTCTGGAAGTGACATCCCCATTTGCATTGGTAGAACATTTAGGCAGACTTTCAGCATCTCATGGGATGTACAAAGGGCTCAGGAGACTGCCAAGTGCTGCTAGATGTTGGTCCACTCTGCCGCACCTACCGAGTGTTACCAGCAATCATTCCAATGACCACGTTGGTATCAGAGTTGAGAAATTCCATCTAGCAAGGTCTCATTTCTGTCAAAGTCTGTGCCTATCGCCGTTCATTCATTCAATAACATTTTCTTAGCACCTACTGCACAGCAGCTCCTGTGCTTAGTAAGTAGTGGGCTGGGCAGTCCAGGCTTGGCAGTGTGTGCGGTGGGGAATCTCGACAGCTGTGCACAGAGGCCCTCAAAAGGAGCAAAACCAGTAAGAGCCCTGGATGGGGGACCAAGGCATAGTCACCAGACCTGCTACTCTGCCCCTCCCTTGCTTCAGCAACTAGGAAGTCAAATCATAAACAAACATTTAAGAAGCTTATTACTGGATGGTAATTTTACAGCCTTGAGTAATCTATGATTCTTCCTCTTCTTTATCCTTCAGATCCTGGCAAATGTCAAGTAGATTATCAAACACAGCACTTCATTTACAATATCTCTTAGATTTGTCAATAGCACTGCTAAAACTGCTGCACCGGTGGGTGGGTCCCTGACGTTACAGAACCCCTGAATCAACAGCAGCAGCTGTTTGCCTCTAGACTTCCGGTTCTGTCTAAATAGACAGCCCACTGACTAGGGCTACTATCAGCAAGCTTTCTTTTGCATGCTCTCAAACGATTTCCTAACTGAAGAATTCCTCTTCAGGTTCTTCCAGATTCATCACAAATATTAATTATTTACCCCCTCAACCTCCTTCCAATTTGCCTTCAAACAGGTACAATCCCTCTCCCTTTAAGCTCCACAGCATTTTGTGCTTCTTACTATATTTAGATCATTTTGCTTCATATTGATCTTTGAACATCTGTCCAATCTCCTTTCCCATCGCATTCACTTCTGTGGTGCAAGATGGTATTTCAGTTACTTGCTTTATATGGAAGAGGCATTTAACTTCTTGAGTTGGCTTTTGAACCTAGAAGACTCTCTGTGGCACATGTGTTTTTGTGCTCAGAGAGGAAAAGCCCACAGGCCTCACAGACCAGGACCTGTTCTCTGCTTTCCTAGATGTTTCTTCAGAGCAGAACAAGCATGACCATATGGAGCTGCATGGTAAGACACAGGCCAATATCTGCTAGCCTGGAGATAGGCTCCAGGAGGGAAGCATGAAGCCTTATTCCATATACATAAAAGTCAAATTTCCTAAAACAAACAAAAATATTTAAATGGGTGAGTAAATCTGATTGATACAACCTCAGATTAATAAAGGTGTGGCACTCTACTGTTATTATGGAGCTAATTAATACCTCTAAAATATTCAACTTAATTTCTCAGATCACTTACATTTGTTTTCCTCCCACCCAGAACCCCAAACAGCAATTCTAGAGGCACCTCAGGGACCCACAAAGCCCACAGCATTTTACAAGGCAATGTTCTAGAGCAGTGAGGGTGAACCTGTCAGAGCTTTCAGTGATTCAAAGAGCCTGCTGAGGCACTTAGGTTTGCCATCACTACTGTAGGGGAAACAGATTTTAGAAGCTATAGCTTCAAGTAAAGACAGTTTCCTGCTAATTTGATTTAAAACTGTCTCATTGCTATTTGTTCTTAAATAAAATAAAATAAAAATTTTTAAAAAGGAAAAAAAAGATAGTTTCATGAAATTATTTTGCTAAAATGGAGTCTTTTGCCCGTTTCAAGCTACATTTTACCTAATTCTATTCCTTCTGTAGGATAATGAATCACCAGGTGCTTAATTTTCTTAGTGACAATGTAGAAATGATAAAAAGTATCTTACTTAGTGACTTCTGACCTTCCTACCACCCATTGAAGAAAGTAAACAGTTTGACAATCAAAAACAACAAATCTTTCTAGAGCCATCAGAGAATCAGGGTTGCAGGACAAATTCCTGCAGCTAAATTATAGCGAGGACAGGTGGATACAGAGCTGAGGGCAGGGGTGGAAATCTCCACAGGAATCATGGCCAGAACTGGAG
The DNA here is from genome assembly GCA_004027165.1 of Ctenomys sociabilis. Taxonomy (NCBI): domain Eukaryota; kingdom Metazoa; phylum Chordata; class Mammalia; order Rodentia; family Ctenomyidae; genus Ctenomys; species Ctenomys sociabilis. Next base: position 94,901 of record PVKA01002267.1, on the reverse strand, counting down.
CAGCCCACTGCTAGACACCCAATGTGGGCAGCCTGATGGTGCAGAAGGCACCCAGTCCCAACCTGGGCTGCTGATTCTGGGCCATCCCAATGAAAATTCCAGTGAATTCTTTTGTGACTTCAGCCAGCTAACACCACATTACACATAGGAAGGCAAAGGATTCGTAACAGCCAAGAGGACACTGACAGCGTGCATGGCTTCAGGCCCAGTGCCAGCACTGAGGAGCAGAAGTCCCTGCCCCGAACTTGCACTGAGCCCTGACCCCCCACCTCCGAGGGAGCCAAGCTCAGACCCAATCCTTCTGGAGGCATTCAGTTACAATGAGGTTGTAGGGTGTGCTTTGATTCAGCGTGATGGTGCCCTGAGAAAAGGAATTTGGTTATAGATGTATGAGTGTCTGGAGGGGACTCACAGGGAGAAGACAGCCACCAAGCCAAGAAAGAAAACATTCCAGAAGAAAATAACTCCTCTACAAGAGTCCTCAGTTATAGAAAAAACACATACTAGCTGAAACACTGCACCACATGCACACTGTAGGCAAGGCAAGGGTGCCCAGCAAAGCACTGCCTGGAGCTCTAGGAGAAGATCAGGTTTTGTTCTCACTGCCCCAGCTGTGACTATCCAATACCTCAGGGCATAGATCAATGATGGCAAACCTTACAGAGCTTTCAATGGTAACAGCCAGCGGTGGCAGGTGCCCCATAGGTCTGTCACACTGGTATAGAGCTTCTCTATTACATGAATGAGCTACATCTACAAATCACAATTTCGATTATAACTAAAGCACATATTGAACAGGTCTGCTGTTATAAGCCCTATCACTATTAACTTAGAACTTTGTACCTGCAAGTACATGAGGAGGGACAGGGTTTAAAATGAGCTTAGAAAGTGCTTCAGCTTGAAGCACAAGAACATGTCCTTACCACAATATTCAGTGTTACCTCACTGTGCTGGGGGCGGGGGCTGGGATCAAACCCATGCTCATACTCGCATAGGCTAAGAAAGTGATCTGCCACTGAGCTGCAGTGCTACCAGAAGCATGTGGTCCACCTGCCTCAGCCACAGGAACAGCGGATGCCCAATTTGCACCAGCATACATGGCTTCAGCTCACTCAGCAGAGCCGTCCTTCATTCATGTCTGTGGTCCTCCTTGAGCAGACCCTCTTCATTTACACCCCACACCCATGGTCATCCTAATGCGCTGCTCCTCTTTGATATCTCCAGTACCACACAATCCAAGAGCATTATCACACAACTATCACTTGAATTACAACAGACATAGCAGTAGTAATTCTTTTAGCCACTGTGCTTTGGTAAATGTAAATGACAATACTGATACCAAGTTAAATTCCATAAAGATGGCCATAACTCAGAGGCTACCAAGGGGGCTTGGTGGAATTCACCTGCTGTTCACCAGGGATGTGACTAGACAGGTGACTTCAGCTCTCTATGCCCCCAGCCCTACTCAGAAGCTGGTGGAACAGGTCATATGTCATAACAGCATCTACCACACAGCAAGTGCAGAAGAAATGCCCTTCCTTTATGGCTAGCACTCATCCTCATATATAAACAGAGAAAGGGAAGATGAGACAGTTTGGGAGAGTGAAATGTACTAATTTAACAATGCTCACTCACCCCCTTACTCACCCTGTTTTGTGTGGCAGGCCCTATTCAGCAGACTAGAACAGAAGAGACTGACTCAGAGTCCCTGGGAGACCTGTGCCACTGTGGTCGCACAGGTGGAGAGCATATAGGAGTGTAGCAGTGGGCAAAGGTGCTGACAGGAGAGGGAGCAGTGCTGGCCAGGGAGAGCCTCCTCAGAAGCTGATATTTTCATATACCCAAGGCTGCTGAGAAGTTAGCTCTGGAGGATCTGGACGACTAACATTTCAGAGGAAGAAGCTCCAGACTCTGAGGCTCAGTGTGTTCAGGCAAGCACACCTAGGTGGCCTCCCTGAGCCTCTCAGGAGAACAGAAGGAAGACCAGAGTGCGGCAACCATGGATAGCACCAAGGGTCCTGGCAGCCAGTGCTGCCTGAGTGAGATGAGAAACTGAGGAGTCCTGGGAGCAAACCACAGGGCCCAGGCTGTGTTATACTGCTGAAGAAGCTTCCTCCTGGTTGCTGTGAGAAGGGTGACCAAGCTGGGTGATGACTCTGATGACTTAGGCAGAGCACCACGGTGCCCTGCACCAACCCACCGGGGGCCATCAGCAAGTCTGGCAGCAGAAGTCCACAAGGAGGGTGGTCACAGTGAACAGATGCTGGGTAAGGTGCGATTGCTCATTCCACTTAAGAGGGCACAAAAGTTCTCCTCAGACATCTGAAAAAGACTTTAGGACTGTGGGCCATTATAGGGGAGAGGTTTCCCTGTGACTCTGGGGTTGCCATTCCCTTGTGCAACATCCTCACATTTTCTAGGCTTAATACCCACACATCACAAAGGGCTGCAGCACTGAGTAATGGAGCGCCCCCTCTCGTGCTGCTATCTGCTTGGGCACAGAGCCCTTCCTTTCTAGCCCTCCCTTTCCATTTCTTCTTGACAGCCATGACTCCCTTGTGCAAAGAACTCTTACATGCAGGAAGCCGCACGGGTAAAGAATTTTCTTTCTGTAGTACTGACAATGGAGTAGGACAGGGCTATGAGTTCCCAAGTGCTGAGCTTCAGTCATTTCCAAAGCCTTAGTGCTGCCAAGCTGTGTACCACTATACCTAACACACTCTGTAATCCAGACACTCAAGAAACACTCTGCACCAGCATGCTGAATGACCTACAAAAAGGTGGTGTTCACTTCTGGGAAATGGACAAGTACTGACTCAGCTCTGTGGGAGCAAGTGTTGGAGGACACCTCCTCGGAGCAAAGGTATGTTTTGCTTAAGGCTTCAATCTGTGGCTACTCACTTGGTGCCTCTGTTTCTGGGCCTCAGGGAGGCAGAAACGTAATGACAGAAGGGCACAGGGAGAAGAGCTGCTCACCTCACAGCAGGCAGGAAGCAGGGAGATCAGAGAGAGACACACAGCCCCCAGGCCACCCATGACACCCCCTTCACCAAGGCCCTGCATCCTGCTTCTGTTCCTCTCCTGGTGCCATCAAGCTGGGATCTCACAGTGGATTAATCCACTGGGGACTCAGAATTCTCACTCAGCCTCCAGTTCCCTCCTGGGCACCCATCAGGTGTCAACCAGGCCTGCAGCTCAATGAACACCTGGGGACATTACAGGTAACAACAATGAACACCTTTGTAAAGATAGATTTTTTGAATGTATTTAATACAGGGTCTACAGATCTCACTACATGGATCGGATTCACAGTGGTAAAGATCCTCCTATATTCAGCCTCCCAAGTGCTGGGGTTACAGGCAACTACATCCAGTCTCAGTCACAAGTCTCTGTGCGCCCTGGGGGCAGGGCCAGCACAGCATGCTGGAGGATCAAACCCTGGTCCCTGCGTCTGCCTAACCAGGCATTTTAGTCTGCTGAGCTATCTGGCTGGTCCTGAGAGATAGAATTCTTTCAAAATTCCTGTTCCTGAATACATCACGTTTCATTCTGAGGGTCTTTGGGTTGGAGCATAAAACCAAGCCCTACGTTCACATAGCCCAAACTGCAGGGTTAGGTTCTTCCTCTCCCTTTTAGACCTATGCTCATTCCTGGTAAGACGTAGCAGGTAGTTGGCAGACCAGGTGCACAGGAGGGTTCCATCCACAGTCTTACAAATGAGACGTCCTTCACACTCAGTATTCTACACGCCTTCCCATATACACTTAGAATGCTCTGTTATAAAACCTTTATTAAAGAAAATGTTGCATAATGTTTGCTCATGTTTAAAGTGCCCTGGCACTATTACTAAGTGTTCTGTTAAATACTCTATAAACATTTTTTATGAGATTCTACACATATCTCATCCCAGTTTAGTTCTATTAAAAAATAATTCCAGGAACTTTCCTCTCTCCAGTGCAGTGAGCAGACCAAGGATCTGCTAACAGTATGATCTGAAGGTAATAATTCGCTTTATTTTCACAGCCACATACTACATGTCTTATGGTTCAGGGCAATCTTAGATAATATATTCAAATTAGCAGGGACTTCTTTAATGGGCAATATTATGAATGAATAAATATTATAATGAATAGGACCACTAAATAATCCTATCCAGTCCACCTAAGCAGAATAAGATGAGGTAATTAATTAGAACTTCTTTAGATAAATAATTTAAAAAATGAAGACTAGCAGCACGTCATATCGTGTAGAAGAAATTCTATGCATATTCAGCATGTTCAAACATCTATTAACTGGCTCTTCTTTTTAAATAGCTCTCACAGGTAGTGTTTGTTTCTGTTTGTTTAGGGTACACATGAGGTCACCCTGCCTCTGAGCCAAGCCCAGTCTGCATAGAAAGTTGTGATAATTAAAGTTCTAGAGTTTCCAATGGGTGACTGATGATGACTGGGATGCTTGTATCAGAAATATAGCCCTGTGATCACATCAGCATCAGAAACTACCAGAACATCCTTAGGAGTTTTATTAATTTCTAGGCTCGATTCTTCCACACTTAAACTTAATAGAATGCCATCAGCTCATCTGGAAACCATAGCAATGAAACTGTAAATATAATGGTTGAGTTTTTGTTTAGGTTTGTATTATTATTTCCAACCCACAGATGATCAATAAAATCAGTTATATGTAGGTTTCTCCATCCTAGAATAAATACCATTCTAAGAAACATCATCATTACAAAATCCCCTTACAAAGATTTGAGTTTCAAATAACATTCCATTTCATTTCTCCTCCTTTGTTCCTTCCTCCCTTTCTTCATTCCTTCATTCCTTCTTCCTACCTTCCTTTTTTTCCTTCCGTCAGTCCATCTTCCTTTCCTTCTTGTATTTTTGAGATAGGGTCATGCTATATAGTTCAGGAGGCGAACCCCTGCCTCAGCTCCCCTGAGTCCTGGGATTCAGGTGTGTACCATCACATCCAGCTAACACTATTTCATAACACAAGTAAAGCTGAACACAACTTGAAGAGGAGTGTCCCTGAGACCTATGGCCAGAGGGGCTGCTGTACCCGCTGGTAGTGAGGCAAGGACAGTCAGTCCATGTGGACAGGCTCACCCAGGGTTCCTCCTGGGAGAGTCAAGGTGATGGCATGCAGCTGGGGTGGCAAGCTGAAGGCAAGAGAAGCAGACCTGGAGCTGAAGGCGAGAGCCAGCACTCACAGGGCTCCCAACTCACATAAGCCTCAGATCCCCCCACCTGGAGCCCTGTGCCAGCAGAAAGGCTGCTGAGGTGCAGGTTCTGGGCTCCTGTGCTCCATCTTCATCTGCGAGGATGACCACACGACGCTGGCTGCTACCGCAGCCCAGGTAAGAGACAGATGCCAGTGTGAAGGGAACGTGGCCTCCCACTCCCCCTCCTCATGGGGAGCTGTCCTCATCCTCGATGATGCTGTCTGCATCACATTTCACACTGACATGCGTAGGGCTTGCTCTCTAGTCTGAGTCACCCAGCATGGTCCTGGCGGCTCCATGTGATCCTCCATGCTTTACCCGCTGCTGCCTGCTGGGTTTACCCCTCCCGGCCTGGTGTCCAGGGAGCACTACGTTCATTCAAAGTCCTGTGTTCCAGTATGAAGGCACTGACAAGGTTTTCCTATGAAAAGCTTCAAGGTAGAAGCAAAGAAACCACTTAGCTAATTTTTATGACTATTTTGAAAATTAGATTGATGTATAAGGAAACTCAGGCCCTTTACTTTCTAGTGGTAATCTTTAATTGTAAGCATGATAGTGGAAAGGCATCCCAAATTACGTATTATCTTAGCCCTATCTTTATTTTTATAATTATCCTGATGAAAGATACTGCCCTTATGGCAGTATGCACAGTTACTAACCCTTGCTTTTTGAAAATGTATCCTAAATGACAAACACAATTAGATTAAGGCAATAAATCTCTAAAATAGCTAAGAGATAATAAAAAAAAACCTTACAATTCCTCTTCTTTGGCTAGGAGAAAATAACCTTATGAAAAACTATGATTTTAGAGAAATACTTTATGAATTAGACTTCAAGATATAATTGCAATTTTGTAAATGATTTAACAATGGTTCTTTTAATGCCCAATTTATCGGAAAATATCTGAGAAATACGAATTTTGACACCACAGGGAAGGCAAAAGGCTCTCCTTGCTTGCATTTGTGCTGTGCTTCACGTTGGTGCTGTGCCTCACGGGGACAGCATCATAATGTGCCATCTCTGTCCTCATTTCTGCTATCTGCAGCATAAAATTATTACTCTTGGAGGGAGAAAGGGGCTCCTATTTGGAAAACAATGCATCTTACTATGTAACAACTCAAGGGAGAAACAATCTTCCCTAAATAGCAGAGCGGCTCCAAATGCGCTCAAGCACAGGAGGAGAAGATGGCAGGGACATAACACTGTGCAAACTGAATTTTAAACAATGCTTCAAATTATCTTAAAATGATTAATCACATCTCACTCAATAGATATAAATGTCAACTGACTAGGAACAATGACTGTAAGCTCCCAGGATATTGCTACCTGATGTTATTATGATGTCATCTACTTGGTCCCTCCCATGTGTATTCATAGGGCTTGACCACTTGGTCTGAACCAGTCACCCAGATGGGCAGCCACACTGGCTTCCTACCCCAGAGCTACAGGCCACATAGAGAGAATGGAGACCAGCTGTAGATGCCTTCCAACTTGAGTCTAATTCCCAGGCAGGGTTTTATGTGCCAGGCCTCTCTTTCTCATTGGATAGTACAGGCATCAGCGATTGGAGATGGTGGCAGGGGGACAGAAAGTCTTCCCCAGGAAGGAAAGACTGTGTGAAATGTGGGTTTGTTGTTTTTATTTTATTTTTGTTTGTTTGTTTGTTTTAATTCCAGGATGATATGAAGGAATATTCCAACTCGAGCATATCAGTCCTTAAAGACAAAGAATCGCTGGGTCAATAAGAGAAATTACCAATAGTTTGGTTTGATCTTTGAACTGGTTACTAAAGCTCCTTCCCCAAAAGCAGTACATACCCTGGCCCCAGATGGTGAGCTACTGAATGGCAGATTCGGGCATTCAGTACACTGCTGGCTCTGCAGACTCACTCACTAAATATTTATGATATGTGCTGGATCTCGAGCTGGGTGGTGTGAATGTCTAGTATGCATCAGGTAGCAGGGCACCCCAACAAGGCTGTACATGCTCTGGGTCGGCCTCAGAGACAGCAGGCATTGATGAGCATGGTTGGGAAGGTGCAAGGGCATTTTCAAGGAGCTGATGTCAGGGTGAGGGCTGACTCCAGGACACAGGACATTGCCCCAGGGAGCCCCTGGAGGGCAGGGGCGAGAGCACCTCCAGCATCTAAGAGGACCTGCACAGGGCAGAAGAGTGGGCAGGGGAGCTCCAGGCAGGGGAGGGGGCCAGGAGGGCACCGCCAGACCCTCAGGATGCAGATTTGAATAAAAAGCTCCACAGCAGATTCATCATTCACCTGACAGGACATGCCTGGGTTTTACCCACACCAACCAAAGCTGCAGTCATCTCACGCAATCAGCCCTTGAAGCTCCGCTGATGCAGGAGGCATGGTACATGGACATCAAACTTTCCATCCTGGGTCAGGAGAGTTACAAGTCTGACAGATACCTTATTCTTCTTTCTACAGGTCTCTGAAAACAAACACACACACACACACACACACACACACACACACACACACACACACACCCCGCTCCAAAGGAAATTTCAGTCTGACATCTACAGAAAAGGGAATTACTTTAAATAGTAACAGTGGAAAGAATTACTCCTTCGTGAATGTACAGAGCTAGTGACGCGAGTATTGCCAATCACTGTGAAGCACATTCTGAAGAGCACACTAATTCTGCCACATGGACTATGTTAGGGTGCTTTTCAGAATAATGTTAGGCAGCCTCCTTATGAAAAGGAATGACCACTTTATGTTCTTGCCAGACATTTTTATAGGAAGCATTGTATGTAGGGTACATTCAAGTGTGATAAAAGATTGTATTAAGACTCTAAAAGCATAATTATTTAAATATTAGATAAAATATTATAATTTTCTTGTTTTCTAAATTTAATATAAGCCAATTTTGCTTTCCAAATGAAGCTTCTAGTCTTTTGGATCATAACTATTCAATAATTACCATTTCTAAAGTTTTGAATATTTACTGTAAGCCAATGTAATACCAACTGTTCTGATTAGAAAATAGATACTTGTGTGAAAAATACAAGCAATTTTACTTTTAAAAACTGATGTGGGTGCATCCTATAATAAAAGTACATTTAATGATCATATAATTAGAGGGGAGGAGTAACTGGGTATGGATCACGGAGTGTATGGCCTAAGTGAAAATTTAGCACAAAAATTAAGGCTGCCTAGTATGAATCAGGGTAGAAGTTCGACTTCACATTTAATAGCTTTTGGAATAAAGGATAAATATAAATAGCTTACTAACTTCTTTGATAGTTTTCCTTCTTTGGAAATACATGTTACTAGATAAGATTGTGCAGCTCACTGGTAGAAGTTATATATTTTATATAACTTATTAGTTAAATTTACACACACACACACACACACACACACATACACACACACACATACACACATACACACCCGTGGAACCAGGGATTGAACTGAGGCCCGTGTACTTGCCAGGCAAGCACTTATTCTACTGAGCTATCTCCCTGGCCCCTAAATTTACATATTTATTGCACTAATTAAAATAAAATATAGAGAATAAAAGGAGCAGATAATACTAAATTTATTTTGTCTCTTCTTTCAATTGTTTGTACTTTTTCTCTTCTTAATGTCTTATACATTTTTTCTTCTTTCAATTTTGCATGCATATATTTGGTGATACGAATAACTGGCTAGAAGACAACACTATGTATTACAACATTATTATGAAATTCATATTACTTTGTTAAGTGAAATTCTGTACCTTATAATTTTTATTTTATTTCACTCACTACCTCGGCAATACCATGAAATTAATTTACATAAATTTCTAAAATGAAGTTGATGGTTATTTGATTTTAGGTATACTTTCTAAAAACTTTGTGTAGAATGAATTAGCATTATCCTGCTGCCTTACATACTATAGAAAATGGTATCTCTATTAAAAGAAATCTTTTGTAGGGATACAGCTCAGTGGCACAAGTGCCTGCATGGCAAGTGCAAGGTCCTGAGTTTGATTTCTGGTATGAAAAAACAAACAAACACAGAAATCTTTAAGGAACAATAAGCTCTAATTAAATGTAAAGACCACTGTGAATCAATTCAGTAAGTGCCAGCTCTGATGCCCTACCACAGGGATGTCAAACTTTTGAGAGCTTTCAATGATACAAACAGGGTGCTGTGGCCCGTGTGGTACAGGTTTGCCCCACTGCCCTGACAGAACTCCACAGGCCCCACTTTGTGGACCACCAGAGCACCTGCAGGGGAAGCACACTGCCGGGGAAGCACAATGCCACACCCAGGATAGTCCCAAGAGATTTGGCTTGGGGGCTTCCTTGCTCTGGCCATGGAAAGCTGCTTTGATGGCACATACCTGCACCAAAGTAACCTTCAACTTATCTTTTCTTCTTGAGGCCCTCTAGCCTGACAAACCCTCCATGCACTCTTCAAGTTACTTCAGAGCTTTCTCTTTGAAGACTTATTATGTGTATGACCCTTAATATCCTGTTGGCTGTCATCTCAAAATGTAGGATAACATTTTGATTTCCAAAGACAGGAATGTTCACAAAAAGATGTAAAGCAGTGAAGAAGTTTATTCCTTTGAGAAGCTGTCTCTCTCTAGACCGTACAGCAATAGTAACAACTGTAATCGAGTCTACTTAGGGAAGCTTCATAAAATGTAGTGTTTTCTGGTAAGTGTTCAACTTATTGTCTCCAAACATCATAAAAATCTTTAAAGAACATGAAACTTTATATTAAAAATATAGAATTAAAATCTTTTGAGAAACATTTCCCTAACATAAAAACACAGACATATTGTAAGAAATGGTAATTCTGATAAAAGTAAAAAACTAATAGAAGATCCTTGATATTTGGTAATTGTGATATAAAAATAATAGAATGTTTTAGAAAACAAATATTTTAAAAACTGACTACACATATACATCCAGAGAAGCCAAATAACTTTATTGATGTACTTATGATGGTTAAACTACCAAATATTTTCGAGAAGTTCTGTACCACAAAGGCAATCCTACTCAAAGTCAGGACAGTGACAGCCTCCCATGACACTGTGCAGCAGGGTCCTGGGTCCCAAGAGGGGCCTCACTGGCCTGTGGAGCAGGGGCCTCGGCTGCCAGGGACGGGCTGCGGCTGTGCCCACCTCAGCTCATCACCGAGAGGTGAGCTGTCAAAGGCAATATCACTCACAGGCTGGGCTGGGGAGGCAGATTAGTGCTATGTAATCATGATAGATAGTTTATCCCAGCACCAAACTGCCGCTTGGGAAATCCTGAACTCAAATGAACAGAGACTCAGCCATTATTAGTGTCAAAAAGGTGCAGAGAGATGAAATTTGGTTGGCAGCATGGAAGAGGAATCAAAGCGAGAAAGTGACCGACTACATGGTCAAAATCGAGACCCAGGGGCACACTAGAGTTCGGAAATACTTGAAATGCTAGAAAAGTCATGGTACTATCAGTCACTTGCTGATTAACATTAAACATATTTCTGTGATGTGTATTTTTAGAGGCAACATAAACAATACATATATGCTTACTTAAAAATCTTTGTTCTCAAGGTGATTGCTGTTATGTATGGGAATAAGGCAACAAAAATTACTATTAACATAATTTGTCATTTTCAGTAGCCTTCCTTTGGTTGGACAGCCCAAGAAAGAAGACTTTTTTTTAAAAGATAAAACTTAGTTTTATACAAAATGTCTGAATGTGCAAATGCTTGGTGACAATCTTAGGAGGGCATCAGGACCTAAGTAAAGCATGAAAATTGGCAAAGAGCTAAATATACAGAATTTTCCAAATATTTTATAAACACTGGAAAATATACATTTATTAACTGTAAAATACATTGGCTATATTAGCAAACACAGACTCTGAAACCCTTAAATCAGACCCCTTCCCCAGAAAGAATGTCCGTAAGTGTCAGGCTGAAGTGATCTGCCCTGACAAATCTAACAGCTCTCTCTGTGTCACTCCTAATGCACTTGTCACTCAGTATTATCCATCCTCATTAATGACAATGGGAAAGTTTATCTTGGGAACACTTTTTAAATCATCTGCTCTTTACAATGGGACCATGAAATCTCGTACAAAACATGAGGCGGGGACTACTCTCACAACAAAACCCCTTCCTGGCAGCTTTATTCTTAATTCCTGTTCCCGGAGTAATCTGTTTATTATAAAATCATACAGAACAATATATTAAGCAGAATTTGAAAAAAGAATAGCTAGTGTGATTTTCAAGCTTACAAGTATTTTTACAACATTTTTATTAGGCTGAAAACACTCAATTGAGTCCTTGGGTGGTTTTATGCAATCTTCTGTTCTATATTATAAGTACCTCTGAAAAGGGGCTTTGTTTTACCTAATTTTAAAATAATTTTCAAGTATCAAGGACATTATTTTAAACTACTGAAAATGTAACAATTTACATAGCCCAAATAAAAGTTTTCATTAAAATGCCTTTAAGTTTAAATTTCCTGGCTAAAATGCCCAAATATTCCAATTCAGATTTCCTACGGTTTAAAAATAATGTTACCAGCACCAACATTGTATTTTCTAACATTGTATTTAATTTTAAGCTTCAATATGACCTTTTCTCCTTTCCTAAGAAGTTTCTACAGTTAAAAATAAATCAAACAAGCAAGACTTCTTGACCCCTAGCACCATAGTGTAGCTCTGTGTACTTCTGCTGATAAAAATCAGTACTTCTTAGAAATATGTTATTATGCCCCTTAATCTCCTGTCATCAAAAGTTTAATGTTATCTTTTGCTTTCCTGATTGTATGATAAAGTGACCTTAAATAGTTATAAAAACTTAAAACACACATTCTATCCTTTTAATCATCTGAAGTCATCTCAACATACTACAAATAAAAACACTGTATTTTAGTATTGAAATTATATGATCTATAATTCATAACACATTTTCACTTCAGAGTTTAAAGATATTATGTTAATATTGGTAATTAATGCTTTACTTGAAAAGAGAAAGGATCCTTTATTTTTTTTAAATTTATTAATTTCTTTTGGGTGGCACCAGGGATCGAACTCAGGACCTTGCGCTTGCCAGGCAAGCACTTACTCCACTGAGCTATCTCCTTTGCCCCAGAAAAGGATCCTTTAAAAGGTATTATTAACATAACATAGGCTTCATCTTTAAGATTCTAAGAAAATATACAAAAATGTAAAATTGTGAATGCAATTCATATTGTTTTATAGAAGAAATCTAAAGACAACAAAGAAGTTGTGCCCACACATTATAACTGTTTCTCACATATTAGGCATTCATTTTGAATCTAGCAATAGCACATGAAAAATATCAACTGATGTATGGATGTACAAAGTCAGTACTAAGGAAGGAGAGACTGGGTGCAGTCTGTGTGCAGCCTCAGTGTGCTGGGTGCAGCCACAGTGCACTGACCACTCGAGTGCAAGGGTGAGCTGGCATCTCTCCCTCCTTCCTTTATGTGGACCGCACCCCCATTCCTCATATCGACAGGAGGGGGAGGGAATGCCACGCCATTCAGTGACACAGACAGGCAGGGCTAATGCTGATGGTGCCCCAAGGATGAAGTCATACCTCCAAAATATATCTCCATGTACTATTTATGTATTATCGTATGTGACAAAAATATAAATTACACACCACACAGCTTTTCTTTTGAATGTACTTGTTCTTAGTTTAAATTTCTACCGGATTAGAATGATAGCCCAGGAGGAAAATTTTAAAAAAGCCAAACTGGATCAGAACTTGATAGCTGTATATGCCCAGAAAGGTCAATGGACTGATTCTCCCCTAAGGACAGCCCTTACTTGTAATATACATATTATTATATATATTATAAGCGGTATTAGATATGTTACTGTTGAACTATATTAAAGTTAAAATTGTAGAGTACTCAAATATACACACCGCTTTACATGAGGGGATCAGGGCTAGCTTCTTTGCTCTGGAGGGCTGCAAGGAACCAATCTAAACCCAATAGTTGACCTGAGGAACCCAACTGAGAAACTCCACTGACATTTATGCATTTGGAAAATGCATTTTCAGATCTTTAAGGATGAAGCTTTCAAAACAGTGTTCAGTGGCCCTGAAGTGCTGGGGAAGTCATCAGGCAGCGCAGCAATCCCAGCCTGCTCAATAAGAACCCGCCTGGACTGTCTGCCAGGTGAAGAGGAAGCTCTCTCAGCTCAGCTAACTAGTGACACTTGTCGAAGGCTGTTTATGCAAAACCTCCCAAGTATTTGCGCATCTCCAGAACACCTTATCAGCACTACCAGACTCTTTCAACTGTCTGGAACAGTGACCATTACACACCCACACTCTCACATCCCTGGAGCTGTGTCGCGGGGGCACACTCACTCACGCACTGTATACTGGCTGAGCACCTGCATGCACACGGAACTAAGAGGACAGCATGGTGAGGAGCATGCTGGGTGTTCTTGCACGCCTGGAAGAACCATGGCTTCGCAAAGTGTCCATGCTTTATTACAAAGACTAAAATTTTCCATCATGAGCTTTAATTTTGTTCTGAACTCATTCTGAACTTTTATTGAAAAATCTATACATTGGGCTGGCAAGATAGCTCAGCGGTCTAAAGCGCCTCTCAGGGACCGCGGTTCGATCGCCAGCACCACATGCCATGTCAGCCCCTCCCCCCAGGGCAGGCTGAGCTGACCCCCCCCACAAAAAAAAAAATCTGTGATGTGTAGTGAGACACTGTAATAAATAAAAAATGAATTAAAAAAAAGAAAAATCTATACATTCATTCAGTATAAAACACCAATAATACTTTACCTAGATCATCACTTCTTTTCTAACATAATTAGAAAGGTTACAAAAGATAATTAAAACAAACCACTACCTACTTTGATTCCTTTTTCATATCTGTCCATGGTAGGTTTTGCATTCCAATGTAAAAGATGGGCTGTACAAAGGTAACCATTATGAATGTGAGGGGGATACAGTGAGGGCCAGTGATGCTGTCACCAGGCTACTGATTTGCTGTGATCAGTCTGTTTTAACACCTTTTTTTTTTGCAAATTAATTTTTTCATAATAAAATACTTGCTAGGCATGGTGGTGTACACCTATAATCCCAGCACTTTGAAGCCTAAGCAGGAGGACTGTTGCGAGTTTGAAACCAGCCTGGGCTGCAAAAGTGAGCTGAAGGCCAGACTAAACTGTAGGGAGACCCTGTCTCAAAAAGACAATAAATAAATACTTATCAGATATAACAGCAAGGAAATAAAATATTATCCTAATATATATGAATATTATATATGCATACATAATTTTCCCTTAAAATCTGCAACGATATATTCTATGATTTTCTATGTTATTTATAGGAAGAATATAACCCTAACGCATCCAGCTTCGTCCTCCATCTCAGCAGTGTCTGTACAAGCAGTACTGCACTGGCACTGTATGAGCTTTCCCTCCGCTCACTGCCCGCAGGCCAGCCCACTGGGCTAGAGGCTCTCCAAGGCCATCCACTTCATGCCACAGCACTGACCCTTCAGAGAGATCTTGTAAGTGAGGAGCCTATTACAATGTGTACAAGTGATCTTTAATTGCATCAAGAGGCTTTTTGCTACAAGCTTTTTCAGTGATAAACCACAGCTACAGTGCAAGTCAGTAAAATATTTCTCAGGGTACTGAGCAGAAAACAACACCCTGTATCAAAATATGCACATAAAAACACACTACTACACCATAGACATGCCTTTTAAAGTAACTACTGATCAGAGAGATATTTTATTTTTTAATCATATGAGAATTAAATATTTAGAACATTCACACACAATTAAAGACTTAAGAGATTTAATTGAACACAACCTTAACTGCAGTAACTACTGGAAACAGTATCAGAGTTGCTACTGGCTTCATTTCACCACACGAGGTTTTAATTTTAGTAAAAGACACTCATCTCTTTTTTACTAAATGACTGAATACCCTGAAGCTTTATTACTTGCAAATATTCAATGAAGAGTGCTATATATCTAAAAATATATACCCAAACATGTTTCAAATATTGCTTATATTATTTATCTTGAACAGTGATACTAAGTAACAATCAATAAAGCATAGAGCCCAATATTTACTTATTTGCTCAGAAATGTAGGAATGAGTACAATACATGTTTGATAGTCTTACATAAAACTGAAGCCCCACAGTTTCATTACAACCCTCACACAGGTTGTTTCTGTAAAGCTCATGCCACAGCACTTCAGCCTGACTCTCCCACAGCGCAGGTATACCTGACCCACCAGACCAAACAATTCAGCGAGCACCTCTGCGCTGGCCCAAAGGGCTTAACCAGCAGTCTGGGAAACATTCACAGGGGTGTGGAGTGGTGGCATCTGCCAAAACTTTAATAAGAAATAGAAGTCCTGCTTGGCTAGTTCAGGGCCTAAAGGCATTTCCATGACCCCTCATGTTGTCCAGCTCCCCAGGCTGACATTTTAAAAACTAAAAATGTGTATTTGGTGTCATGTTTTCTTAATGATAAATATAATCCCTTCATATTACTAAAGTGCAAGAAACTCTAACATTAATCAATAGAAGAGGAAATATCTTCTAACACAAAATCACTTAATTTTTCTCAGAGAATTTCCAAGAAATAAAACACTTGCACAAAAGTGAAAAAGTTGCTTTTCACAGGACAAACCAAACCTTCACTAGAACTGATTATGATAAAGGAGGCAAATATTAGCAATTCAAAAAGTTGATTGTAATAAGCCCTTATTGTATGACTTGATTTTAACAGGAAAGTTTCAGGCTATAACAGTAACAAATGCACTTTAGAAAAATGTAAAATATCTTAACTAACTATATTTATAATCAAAGTAATATCTGCAATGGTGCCTGAACACAGAACTTAAGTGAAAGCAGTAACACAATGCCATGGAATCTGGCAACTGGGTACTCCACTTAAGTCACAGCAGTTGACCACAACACAGGAAGCACAGTTCTCTGTAGAGAAATTTTATTTGGCTTACACAGGACTTAGAAGGCCTATAAAATTAGTATTTAAGGAAAACTTTTTTGCCAGTTAAATTTTCATAATAAAGTACTTATTAGATATGAGAAATAATTAAAATGTAAGAAAAAAAAGGTATTTCTACCCTAACATAATTACATATGTACAAATACATTTGTTATGTATTTATGTCATGCATTATGTTCCGAAAGGGAGAAGCTATGATTAATTCAGCCTAAATTTCATAATATAGTTCACAAAAATAAGAGTAGAAATTTGCTACAGACAGATTTTTTTCACTTGAAAGTTGCAAGAGTATCCATGTTCTCATATGCCTGTGCGTTCGTCATACAGACACACACACACATACACACAGAGAGAGTTTTCAGATACCTGATTGAAAAGTATATTTCTTTTGAAGAAACTTAGGACAGAGGCTTTCTGGCTGTGCCCTGAAGCTACATATTTGCTGAACATACTGGAAACGCACAGTGAACAAGGCAGATTTACACTGCTTACCGCTTGGGGCACGGCCATCAGCAGTGAAAGGCACACACATGCTTCAGACTCTAACAGGCCAGAATTAAGAATCATTCCAACAGCTCTTGGCTACCTGACCTGGGGAAGTTATGATGCTCATTCGTGGAGCTGTAAGTCCCTCCACTGTACAGAATGCTTGCAATGTCTACTAATGCTGACAAAGCACTTGCATTGTTCCAGGATACTGCTAAAACATTTACTAAAACTTAGTATTTCTTAACTTTTTTTTTTTTTTTTTTGTGGAACGGGGGATTGAACTCAGGCCCTTGTGCTTGCCAGGGAAGCACTTATTCCACTGAGCCATCTCCCCAGCCCCCTAAAACTTATTATTTCTTATATGAACAGTAATCAGCTCCTGGACACGCCATTTTTCCAGGGTAACTGTGTTCACAGAATCTAAACTTCTGGATTTAACCACAGATGTGCATCTTCAGGAAGGCCATGGAGCTCCAAACCTGTGATGGTGCACGTGTGTGGGCTCTTATGAGAGCAGGTTAAGGCTTATGGATGTTGATGCGGTGAAAGCATCCGACTCAACTCCAAGGGCAGATGAGATACCAAATACATGTTTTGAAGAAACTCAGGGCAGACAATAAGAGTTTAACAAATTGACTGAGGATTTATGCGAAGAGACCAAGTATGTCCCTAGTTTGTGGAGCTGATCAGTTACTGATAAGGCTGAAACAAACCAACAAGGAAAGAGCCAACTAATTACACTAACCTAACAACATCACACTGAAAATATACAATGATGATTGGACACTTAAGCTTGCAAATTCCAGCTGGGCTGGCCAGCCTTCTCTGAAGAGCACATAGTGATGGTGACTACAGGCAAAAGATGCCAAGCAGCATGGAGGATCAGGGTGGAACATTCCAGGTGCACATTGTGCAGGGTGTTCAGGCATTTGTGAACCTGGAACGCTGGGGTACAAAGCACCCCAAAGCCACCTCTACCCTGGAGCTGCTGAACCTCACCAGTGCAGCACTAGGGTTCTGGCACAGTGGGCAACAGAATAGTAAAATCCATGTCCTGAAGTTCTAAGAAACTAAAGTGCCTCTGGGTGGGACACTAATGTGGGGATGCTGAAGGGGATGCCCTCAGAGCAGGAGCTGCACCTCAGGAGTGGGGTGGGCAGCTGAAGCCCACCTGGCAGCTGTGCGCACTGCACCCTCTTGGGCCGAGCCAACAATATGCACAGAAAGTAGTCCTGGTCCATGGGGAGGAGCCTACAGGCCCATGTCCCCTGGGAGCCCTGGGACCAGGGTGCGGCTTCGGCGCTCCGTGGCCAGGCTTTTCTCACATTACAGAGAAGCATACGCACTCTCCAAGAACAAGAGCACCCAGGCTGGATGCATGAAATGACCTTTTCTGCAGCAGTGCTATGACACTAGGGTGCCAGCAGATGTTTTATATCTCCTAAAGAGATGAGATTCATCTGAATAACTCCTGAGAAGCTTAACCTGCTAGGTGTTGCAGACACACACTTGAGGGTCCCCTGCAGGCAGGTCTTGCCTCCAAGTTCCGAGAGGGCCTGGCCTCAGAACATATTGGCACTCACACCCCATGAGGGCTCTCGCACCCCACAAGGGCTCTCGCACCCCACGAGGGCACTCTACACAATGCATAAGTGGAAGACAATTACAAACACATTTCAGAAAAATTGTCACTGAATGTAAATGACTCAGAGGAAATGTTTCATCTCTCAATGCACTTAATAGACTTTTAAACAGGGTGCCACTTAGCCACAATTTCCTTTTCCATCCTCTTATGGAACTATTAATGCAAAGACAGGCCCAGGAGAAGTGCTAAGTGAAAACTTCAGTAGCTAGATAGCCAGGAAGGAAGGCATTATTCCCCAGAATAGTACTATTCCTCTAGGGGACTGAACTCAACAGAATGTACTTTCACAACATTTATTTAGGAAGTTAGAAAATATTCCAAATATTTTGGGAAATTACCTAATCAGTACACTTTCAGCATATGTCTAGTCATGTAGCCATCTTTGGTCAATCATCAAAAAATCAAAGGCCAATTGGCATGACCCAACTCTACCTTTAATACCGCATGATTGTGTCCTGTAAGCTGGTTTTGTGTGAGAGCCGCTGTGGTTTTACAGGGAGATTAGCAGCCGGCCCTAAGCTGGCCTGCAAACCCTGCCCTGCGGACGCCTCCAGCCTTTGAAGTCCGCGTCTTACCTGGCAGCACAGCAGTGGGAACCGGGCGGCGTCAGACCTCATCAAACTGTTGGCTGCCAGAGCTAAGGGCGGCCTTCACTAATTGGCCCAATTGCGGATTATACCTCGCTACAGATTCAAGACAATAATTTAGTTAAATGACTTTTTTTCCCCCCTTATCTCTTCCAATTAAGATTCCAAAGTGGGAAGAAATAGGATTAGACAGTCTCAAAACTGTGCTCCTGTTAAGGTGGTATGCACATCTGGTAGGTCATGATTGCATGCGACACCCAGATAGCATGGATACAGCTTCTGCAGACCAGTGAAACCTACAGGGCACTCTTGGGCGTCTGCACTAGCCGAAGCCACTGTGCAAATGTGGGTCAGTGGTGTAACACATATGCTAGAATACGAACATGCAGGAAATTCTATTTCATCCTCAAAGTTACTTTAGGTTTTACTCTTGACAAGTGATTTAACTCATAGGAAAAGGCAACTTTGCTTAACTAACTTACTTACTTTCTTTTTTTTTTTCTTACTTTCTTTCCTTCCATATCTAGGAATAAAAAACTAATTTAAGTTATCAGCCAATATTTATAAAGGACATCATTATCAGATGACATAGCTCACACTGCTAGGCTTCCAAGCAGGCGTTTCCATTATTTTATTTTAATGACACAACTGTGAAGTGAAAAATCAAGTTAACTGCCCCTCTCCACTATGCATAATAAACATGTATTCATTGTTGTACTTCTCTTTAAAAATTGGAAAGGCTGCTGAAAATAAACATATAGAATAAATGAAACTGAGACTACAGATATTATGCAACACTCTAAATTGTTAAATCTGATCACAGTGACTAGGAGTAAGGAAGGACTCACATTTTTATAAAATGTAAAAGTTTCAAATTTCCTGGCATCATAGCAAGTTAAAGTAGAGGACTGCTTCACAAAGCTAACGTATACGTATAGCACCTGTGACTCTAGCTTAACAATGCATGTCTTTTGTTCTGCTGAATGTAACCCAGCTACCTGCTCTCATTTGTATTGATACACTGAATCTTGGGGCTGAAAAACTGTCCTACAAAACATGGACACCCTCTTTGTAATAACTAATGTCACTAATATTAAACTAGTAAAAACGCTGTTTTTAATGCCATCAAATTTAATAATCCATATTTTAAACCCTACAAAATCATACTTGCTTATTATTTAGTACTATAATTTCAACAAAATTACAATGTAAGGAAAAGAACTATAGTGAAAATTCCAGCATGAAAGAAGCAAAAATCATAGAAAGTAAAACAATGTAAGTTTTAAGCAGTTACTACAGCTCAGACATGTACTAGGAACAAAGCCGGACCCCTGATGCATCTGTCTGCACACAGTCCGAACACTTCTGTCCCCTCTAGAACCTCACAGGAGTACAATTTTACTCAAAAACTCCAAGTCCACCAAAAACACACTCATTTTTCATACTGAAACAATGGTACCTCCAGGCATTCCCTTCAGCAAGGGACTTCTTGAACAAATCACTTTCAGGTTGTTTCTCCTCTGACTTCAGGCTTACATCACTGAAGACTGGCTTTCTCTTTGGATATGCACTTAAGAAGACATAGTGCTATACTGAAAACATTTCATGTCAGATGACCACATGGTTATCTTCTGTTTTAATAATACTTCTGTGTGGCTCTATGTACTTGTGTAGTACAGATAGCAGTTATTAGAGATTATATTTCATTCCTTAATTTTTACTTTTCTAATATCAAATTTATTATTACAGTATAAGAAAATACATTTTAGAATGGGTTATACCTATATTTCTAGTTTTAAAAATAATGAAGTCTTTTTGGGTAGGTGAGAAGGCAAAAAGGCAAAGGTGATCAACTGTATACTGAATATTAGCTTCTTAAAGAGCAGCTGTTAATTTTATTCTGTTTTCAAATATTGCTTCTAAACCACAAGGTAACCAAGTGCATCAAGTTCAAGAGCAGCCTGCACGGCTAAGAAAGGGTCTCTCCACAGCACCCTGGGTACCTACTGCACAGCCTTCTAGAACCTTCAGTTCTATAGGAGAGTTCTCTGCTGAGACTGTGAAGCCACTGCAGCCCCTGCCCCTCCCCCAGCCCAACCCCAATAGGACTGGATGAAAGAGAACGTGATCATAAACATGGTTCAGACTATTGTACTACTTTTTTCTTTGGGCACAATATGTTTTCCCCACTGTGCAGCGGCCTTGCTTTGCATGGTAACAGAAATCATACCTCAGATAGACTTGGCTGTCAGAATACTGATTTGGGGTGAAGGGTGCCTCATGGAGGAAAAGGACTTACATCTTGCATTCAAACTGAAAATTCAGTGTAAGAGGAAATGATGAGGGTGAATTAGAGCTGTATCCTTCTAAAAGTCTTAAACAACATGACAGTATTCTCAGAAGAGCCAAAACACGGTTGGAACCATTACAGTATTAGGTTCTATTTCAATGATTTCTTTTGAGAACTAAAGCAAATTAGCTCAAGAATCCCCATTTCTCTGGCTCTTCTGGTGTTAAGTGGCTTTCTGAGGGAGTATCCCCAGATGAGAAACTTCTGACACTCCCGCGGAGATGGCCTGCTTGAAGAGCTGGCTGCCTGATTAACTATTAACTGCTCTCAATAGGATTAGGTAATTAAGGGCATTGATGACCATTAATTAGGAGGAGGGCACATTAATTTGTCACCGGATAGGGCCCTTCCAATGATTTATAGGTTAGTGCTACTCGCAACTGTGAAGTGAAGGAGAGAAAGAGAGAGGACCACTAAGTCATCTCATCAAGTGGCCAGCTTAAAGAGGGCAGAGGGTCAAAAAGGGGCCAAAGTGGTCACTTAAGGGTGAAGTCCCGAACACCAAAGCCGTGCCAAGCCGCATTGACCATCATTTGGTGATGAAGTTAAAAATATGCTAATTTATTGGTGGCAATTCTCTCTTTTTATGGTTTCAAGCAGTTAAGACAAGTGGCCTGCTTAAGAGCTTTTCATTTGAAAAGAGATTAAACAAAACGGTTTGTCAAGGTTGCTTGGCTGCTTTATGTCTTTGTTAAAAAAAAAAAAAATTGTGCCGACTATACTGATAACTATCACATCAGCGAAAAGCCATCTCTCTGAACATTTACTTCGTTAATAAATATATCAACTCTAATTGCTTAATAGTTCTGTATTCATTTGCTCTTCAGCAAGATTAAGTGTAAATAAATCTTTTGTCATCACTGCTTGCATAACAGTCACCAAAAAGGTTTCAGTATTGTAGAAAATTTCCATAAGGTCACTAGTGTAACTTACACTTGCTAGATTTAGCATGTCTTGGGAAAGGGCATTTCACTGGCAGGAAGGTAGATCACTTTCAGGGCACAGAGCACAAGCTCTTTCTCTTAGCCACATGCCGCCGTGGGTAGCACAGACAGTCCCCACCCAAGTAAGCACAGCTCATTAACATCTAATTAAATATGCTTTTGAAAGTCTTGAGAATATGCATATCACATTTATCATGTAAGTTTGGAAGTTACTTTTAACAGACATTTAGAATAAAATTATTTTTGCTATTCTCTAATGATAAACCACTAACATAAGGGAAAGAGAGTAAAAAGAAACTATTCTGTGAGTTATATCAAGAGAACTTAATATTTAGCATGAAATGTGTCATAAGACATTAATGGAAAAGTGAAAGAAAAGAAGGAGAAAGCATTTCCCTCAAGGCTATAAACTAAAACATAAAAATTCCCTTACCTCAATGGTGAATAGTTTCCTTTTTAACTTAAAAGCTAAGTCTTTGACATCTGATTCATCACAAATCAAGTTATTAAGCCGAGGAATCTGCCGAATATGAATCAAACCTTGCAGAGAGAAAATTAAAAGAAGAAAAATTTAATGCTGTCATCAGATGCATAAATTAAAGTCTTATAGTAGGATCCAGTACGTTTACACGCAGGCATCCCCCTTTAAAACCAGGGCTTACCACAGGAGCAGCGAGGCAAATGGTGTGATTATACTCAAGTAATCAGGCAGAATAAGATAAACAGAAATCCTTGTGCGAGGAAAACTAATTGCACTTCAGTACACAAGTACAGATGTAAGGAGGGATCTTAGTTCTTGTCAAAACTACAGCTGGTTTGTGTGTGATTTTCCCTTGTATTTACAGTAAGCAAATATGGCTATCACCTTGCACACTGCCCACGGCACCACTGAGTGATCTTTATTTTATTAAATGCACCAGTAAGCAGCCAGCAAAACAAGGCTCATGGGTTACTGATCAGCAGTGAAGCTCTCATAGCAAGAACTGCATCCTGGGCCTTACTAATGACATGAGTGTGCCACGGAGGAAGGTTGCACCTCAGAGCGCGCCAGGCACAGCACGGACCTCAGGGTGCGGGAGACATTCATTCCCACACCTGGACACCCACCTCGTGGGCCCACGGGCTTTGTGCGCGCGCTAGGTGAACTGCGAGCCTGGCCTCCTGCCGGGGCAGCGCCTGCTGATTCCTGCTGACAAGGGCACCGGACGGCTTCTGATGGAACGAAGGGTGTTTCCCATAGACTAAGGCAGCAGGCTGTGTACTCCTCCCTGCTGGAGATGACTGACTTCTGTGTGGCCGCCATCGCTCCAGGACAGGGGGACCAGCACTGGTAGGAGAACCCCAGACCAGGGAGCCCTCTGGATGCTGTGTGTGACACAATCATAGCTACTACGTGGGGGCTGCTCCTATTTACATGAGTGCACTTCTGGGCACCTTACTTGGGTACTCTTGAAAAAGTCATTTCTAGCTACAAACTAAAAACATCCCACATGTAGCCACTTAGGAAAGTACTTCTTAGAAATAAGCACATGAAGCACTAGGACACTTGGCATTTTAACCTAATGGGTGTGTGTTTAGCTGCAAAGTTAGGAGGCCTTAGAGAATGAGTTCATCCCTCCACTAGCAAGGCCTTCCTAGTAACAGCAAGTTTACTGTCATTAGAACTGCTCAGGACGCTGTGAGGAGTAACTTACCAGCTCAGATAGATTGCAGTACAAAAGTTCACAGCCATTTGACTTTTGAAAGGGTCTCATAAAAATAACAGTTTTCAGAATATAAAATATAGTTTCACTAAGTTAATAAGCTAACCATTATTGTACTCATAAATGATAAAGTACTTATAAATGATTATTATATATAATCCAATTTATCAACTGAGATTGCATTAAAAGAACAAGAACAAATTTGAAAATATCCAAATCTTAATAGATCTCTTCTAATCACAAAATGACACAGTGAACACCTCATCTGTGGGGTTAACAGGCACAGGCCGTGCACACACAGAGTAAGGGAATACACGAAACACACTACTGTCTAGAGCTTTTGTTCACAGCTTATAGGTTCCAGCTTTTAAAAACAGTACTGATTGCTCTTATATTTTTAAAATTCAAAGAGCTGGTTAACTAAGTACACTCTTCAATAATTTTTCTGTATGTTTTAATATGTGAGTCAATAAAATAACTTCTACAGTCTCATGAAATCCTAGTAGCAGAATACAGAGAAGCTAGTGAGCCTCTAGAAGTTTCTATGGAAGTACAATAATTCTACAATAATAACAGCACGAACAAATTTTATTTTAGGTCCATAAATAGGTTTAAATTTGTTATTCAGTATATTCACTATGAAATTTGGACCAAATGCATATGTAATTACTACTAAAGTTACAATTCAAATGCTTCTATGAAAAAATTATTTCAAAAACCTCCAACTAACCAAATGGTTAAAGTAACATGAAAAGCTTAAAACACAGGGGCAGAGCAACTGCTCAGTGGCAGGGCACATGTAGCCTGCCCCAGGCCTGAGTGCAGCAAGCACCAGACAGGAGACCCAAAGCCGAGCAACTGTGTTTGATGTGCCTGGGAGCTCCCCGCGCGCCCCAAACAGCAACACAGTAGAGCTGCAAGCTCCAGGCTGAGCCCTGCAGGGCCAGAGCTGTGGGCATGGGTATGTTTGGGACCCAAGGGCCCTGAATTTGAAGCACTTCAGAGTTTGGATTTTCTGGATTAGGGATATTCCATGTACATTACTTATTTCCAACAAAGTTTGAAAAGTACTACTGAGTACATGGCAACATGCAGTAACTAGGATAACCAACAGGGGCCTGAGCGGTGCGTTAGACCTTGAGTCCAGTTCTCTCCACTGGCACAGCCTGAGGATCAGCTGCCAGGAATAGTGGCTAGGGATGGAGTGCACTGCTCCAGTCTATGATGTAGAATTTATGCTGCCTGACATAAGTGCTGACCAGACAGGATGGCCCCAAGCCACCTGGCCCAGCCTTCTCCTGCCCAAGGTGCTGCTTACCATGATAATCCTTATAGAGAGGGTTGATTTCTTTCTCTGAACCAACAAATGATTCCAGGGCCACTACAGTATCTGACAAGTTTGTAACACGAGCAGTAATTGCTTTATTCTGAAAAACACAGAAATGAAACACTTCCATTTAAAATATAACATCTATACAGTGCCACTGTGACATCTTGGTGACAAATTATAGTGGGGATAGATTATCAGGATAGAGAAATAACTCAAAAAATTAAAGCTGGTTGAAAACTGGATAAAATATGTTCTCAAGTGAAAATTCCAAACCACATATGTTATGCTACCTTGATCAAAGAGCTGAGGGGAATACATAAATTGGTAGAAAACAAAAATTTTCTTCATTTGCCTTCAGGGGCAAGGCTATCTTTACTTTTACATTCTATTATTTTTCAAATTACTTCACCTACTACCCATTGGAAAATCTTCCAGGCCGCAGGATTCAGAGTGGTAGACAGTGCGGTGTAAAGTTAAGGCAAGGGCCACATGGTCACTGGTCATCTGGGAGTGGGTCTGAGCCCAGTAACAGCTGAGGGCTCTGTGACAGGCTGGAGACGCGGGAATGCCCGCTACAGGCTGTGCTCCATGCTCAAGTCCTTCTGCTTTCTTTCCAGACACTGCCATGTGGCTCCGTACCAACAATAAAGGCGAAGGGAAGGCGGTAGGTGACAGCCTAGCCAGAAGCCTGCCCTCTCTTTCCCGACACGATCCAGATGAATCCAAATTCCATTAAACAGTATGTCCGTCATTAATAAAAATTCTAAAATACCCAGCAATTCTTGGCTATAAGCATGAAATCATCAGCTACTCTGCTGGTTTTGCAGTTATTTAATGACATTGGAGTGTTCCCTCAGATCCCTTGCGGAGCAGTAGGTCTGGAGACCGTGATTATGTGTAGTATTGCCACCGAAAGCCTGTTATTCTGAAGACCTAGAGTTTGTAAAATATTGTAATCAGGAAGCTCCCTTTTTATACATCAGCAATGTCCACCAGTTTAATCTCTGAAGAAAAGGGTGGGAAATGTGAAATAGGAAAAAGCATCACTTGGACGCTCTTGCTTCTGGCAGTGAAGAGGCTGTAGAGAGAGGCATCTGCCCTGGAGCAGGCCTGGGGTCCTCCACTTCCTGCGCTGGGTGCTGAGCACTGTGGAGGAACGAATACAAGGGACGCGGGTCGGAGGGGCGCGGCTGCTAGCGGCCCGGACCTCCAGCACCCAGGGAGCCCATCCAAGCAGAGGGACGTGTGCGTCTTTGCGCCCCTGCTTCTGAAAAGGGCCAGTACAAATAATTTCTTTTAATTGTCTTTGATACTTTCAATCACATGGGCATACCAAGCATAGAAAACAAACTTCACTTGGAAATGTCTATTTTTTCCATAGGCAATTTTTCATTCAATGGTGAGAAAATAATCCAGATTGATTCCTTTCAGTTCTGTGCCACAGGGGATGGTCCTCCTCCAGGAATAACAGGAGCTCAGAGGCCATCAACATGTTCCTCTCAATATTTCTCTAGCCAGAGACCATTATATCAAACTCATCCAGGTTGGGTTTCAGCCAGTTATTCTTCACCCAAACAAAAATGTCTGCCAGACATTCCAACAGCTGGGAGACAGTTCACAAAGAGTCAACTTGAAAATGATTCATTGTGCTGGGGACTGAACAATGTTGGGGTGGGGGTGGGGTACGGCTGGGCTGGTAAGAAAGGGTGAGAACAAGTGGGAGAGGGAGAAAAACCATGTGGTCCCCCCATGGAGAAGAATCTTGGATCACAACCAGCAGGCTCGCATCATTTCATTTTTAGTTTAAACTCAAGTGAGAAGAGTTCTCCCGTCATGGACCCTCAGATGAGCATACACTTACAAAGACTACTGACAATATTTCTCAATCAAAAGGTCAGATTTACTTTTATCTATAAAGACAAGACTAATCTTCTCTAAATTTCTGAATCTAACATAGTGAAAGGCATTTTGTATCTAAATATCTGAATCTAACATGATAAAAGGCATGGGTGATAGAAGTCAACTATACAAGATCTCATTGATACAGGCGAGCACCTTCTCATTTATACGAGTAGAAATTTTAAGACATGGTAATGAGATTGATTTCCATTCTAGCTATATGTAAGCATGATAATAGGTATTTAAATGGTTAACTTGACATTCACTTTCTTCATTTAATCTTAATAGTGAACCATTAATAAGCTAATAATAATTGAACTTAATTAAGAATACATATTTATCAAACTTTTAAGGGTACTTTTCAGAAATTCTAGAGAGGAAAACTAATTTCAAATATAAAAGGCATGCACAGCCTGTATTTCAAGATTTCTAAGAAACTCATTCAAATATTTATTATATTTCTAAGTTTTATAGATTTTTATCATAGCTATTAATTGTAAACTATTTTAAGTGTTGTTTTCTTTTGTTTTGTTTTTTGATATGGGGGCTTGAACTCAGGACCTTGCATTTGCCAAGCAGGCACTTATGCTGCTGAGCTATCTTCCCAATAACTCTATTTTTAAAGCTTCCATGAAGATTTAGAGCAAGGATAAACTTGGGGATAAACAAGTTTATCGGGGATAAACTTGTTATCATGCTATTGTCACTGTAAAAACATAATACTATAGGTTACACTTAACAATGACTCTGCTGCTCTCTGCAGAGCCATTCTGCAACACAGACTAACTGCAAAAGTCGTACAGGTAACTGAAAAAAATCTACAGAATGAAACACAATAGCAATTGTGTAAGAGTCATATCTAATGATAGACTCATTCAGTTTTGTGGTTATTTATAGAAGTATAGAATACATTTAGGCACGTAAGAGTATATTTTCTTAATGCGGAATACTTGTCACACATTCCTTCTGTATGTCCAAAATTCACAAGGGATATAATATGTTGATGTAACCTTACCTTAAAACCATTCTTGTCAGAAAGCTGGGTCATTCAAACCATAATATTAATACTAAATGGTTCTTCAGATAAGTGAAAGTCAATTTACCTAAGAAAATCTAAAATTAACAGCTTCAGGAAACCCTTAAAAGCATAATAATCACAATTCACTTTAGCAGAAAAACACTGTGGATTAGAAATTGTCATAATATAACAGTGTTCAGAAAGCTTTAGCATAAGGACTAGAGGCTTAAAAGTATAACTCCTACATTTTCACCAGAGTAGATTCTAAAAGTTTCTATATGAACAAAGAGGTCCAAGCTTTCGGGTCCTTGGTATATAGCTGCACATGGAGAATTACGGGAATTTGTGTATCAACTGCTCAAATGTAAGTTAGAACATAATTTTCTGTGAGTTTGGAAGTCATTCTATTTCAGTGTCTCATTAAGAGCACCTATAGACATCAGAACACATCAGTAGAGTAAATTAACATCCTAGTGCATGTGTGGCTTCATGACATCACCCTAGTGTGCACAAAGATCCTGCCACCCCTCATCCTTGCCCATCTGGATATGAAAATTGAGGATGACTCAAAAATCCTTCTTACAGCAGACAAATCTCCCTCTACTCCTGGGTGAGAGTTGTCAGCTCTGGACAGAAGCCAAGACATGACTAGGAGAGAAGCCAGCAGAGAGGAGAGCCAGTGTCCAGGAGTTTTAAGAGTTTGTTGGCAGACTAAAGCACACTGTAATAAGTTACATAAAAGGCTCTTATATTGGGTGTTGTAGTCTTATGTTCTTAAGTGTTTGAAATTTAAAATATGTCACATTTTGTAAATAAAAAAGGCAAACTACATTAATAAATCTTCTATCTTTTTATTCAAATTTTAATTTCATGAGGTCTAACATGTTTGGACTATTTCCTGCTTACTTTCCCAGAATGGTAGCATATTTTTATTTAAGATACCCCAAATTCATTAAATGGCTTTTAAATTAGGAAGATTAATTTAATGCTTCCTTTCAATTTAGATCTCATAAAACTAAATTAGGAATTCTTTTAAGAAATGAAAGTTCAAACAATGTGATATAAAAATCTCCCAATTGTTTAATAATAACACTGAGAAGTCCAGTTAGTATTACTAAGTAAGAATGGGATTGTTTCAACCCCTGAATATTTTCTCGGACTGAGTTTCCTCAATAATATAAAATATGTAATTTGTACCAATACAAAGTACATTTCCAGAGAATATTTTCAGAATACTAAGAAATAATTAATCAACCAATCACCAAGAATCTTGAGTGAAATAAACCCAATGACATGAAACATTTATGCAAAGCTTCAAGAAAGAACAGACTTTTAGGTTACTCAGTTTACACTACTCAAGACAGAAAGCAAGTGTGATGTGAAAGGCAGAGCCCATGTGTGTTCGACCCGAGTGTGGCATCTGGATGCAAGCATACATGAACTGAAACAGTGGAGATATTTAAGAGACGCTGCACCTGACCCTCGAAGAGGACACGAGGTAGGCAGGGTGTCAGCACAAGCGAGCATACGGCTATTCAACAACTGCATTTACCAAGCTTTCTGAAGGATGCACAGAAACATGAATATACTAGAAGCTAAGACGTTGCTTTGTCATGAAATCCAAAAAGTAAATTTGGATCAAAGGACAAATCTAGGGATATTTAATAATAGAATTTGCCTCATTATTGTTATTAAGTTATTATTCCATGAAAGTCAAAGCTGACTGCAAAATGATAAAGCATGCTGTCACCTTACTTCATAGATCAGATTTTTATTTTCTTAAAATATTTGGTAGTGAGGAAATAATCCTGTTCACTACTGTTTTGGGTTTAATAAAGAATATAGTTTTATCAGGTACAATTATGTTAATGTGTATCAGTAAGTAATGACAGCAGTAGATAAAATCTCCCCGGATCTAATGCTTAGACTTGATTCAAAGTCAGTTAGTTTTGGGACACAGAGGAGCTTTTTTAAATTACAAAAACTAAATTAGTCCATTGGTAGCATCATATAGCTCATCTAGGGGCACCACAGGCCAAGCATATTCTGTGGGCTTTTCCTTCTATAGCTTAACACACGTGCACACATGCACTTAATCTTGAAGGCAACGGAAAAAGGCTGAGCAGGTCAAATTTTACCAGGAAGAGCAATGGAACCACATTTTCTGGTGTTTGCTATCTGATAAAACATGTGCTCTACGCTTTGGTGTGAAAATGGTTCTTTTTTTTTTTTTCTATATTTGGTATAGGGTATTCAGGGTCTCACTATGTAGATCAGACTCATAATGATTCTCCTGTTTCCAGCCTCCCAAGCAGTGGGATTACAGGTGTGCACCACCATACCCAGTCTCAATCACAGTCTCAGTGTGTTCCTGTGTACGGGGTTGGCATGGCAGGCTGGTGATTGAACCCTGATCATTGCACTCTGCCTAAGCAGGTGCTTTAGTCCTCTGAGCTATGTGGCAGCCCCATGAAAATGTTGGTTCTTTACAACCAAGGATTACTGTTGTCAGAGCACATGAATTTATTTTTAGAGATCCTATTTATATTGACACTGGCCTCAAATACTATATACTTTGTAGATTGCTGTTTTGTTTCTTTTTGGGGGTTATTCTACAGAATGTTTAAAAAGCTTATATTTTCTGAAAGTTCAAAAATAGGATAACGAAACACTATAATCAGCAGGTTAGTAAAGTAATGGTAGGACTCTCAGAGTTAAATTTCTGGAGCTTCCCACATCTACCCATCTTATAGTCTCATGTCGTGGAAACTTCCTGAGAAATCTGACAGTATCTTATTCTTACAGCCGTTTTATGGTAACTTCCTAAATCAGAAATTTCACCTTACTACTTTCTCCTCAAAACCCCTAAGATCCAGTTCACAGATGTCCACAGGCTTGTGCCCCGCCTGGAAAAACCATCACTAATATACAAATATCAAACAGAGCCTCCAGTTGATGCTCAGCCTGCAGTGGTAGGTTAAAGACAAGAAAGTTTAAAACCAGCTTAGAGTAATCTCATATTGAGTATGAAATGATAGCCTGTCATCAGGAGCAGGCGGGCAGAGCCAGGTCCAGATGGGAGACTGGCTGGGAAGGAGGCGGGGGCAAGGCGGGCCGGGCAAGGCCAGCCAGGACTGCTCCCTCTGCCGGAGAGGCCGGCACTTGGGCTGCAGACACCTGGCTGCCTTCAGCGATTTAAGACACAGCCCATAAACTATAGCCCCCACGTGGGCCGCAGCTCTGGACTGCACACTCGCAAGCTCACGATGCTGCTTTCCTCCGATTAATTCACCAGGTACTAAAGGATCCAGTGTTTCACTAGGAGGCCCCATTATTTATCTTGTAATTTAATGACATCATGAGCATAAACACACGCAGCACTGCCTTTATAATATAAAGCCTTTTAAAATGAAGGATGCCTCTGAACCACGCCTGTTGATATACACATCCATTCTCGAGAAAGCCACCGTGGGCTGCAGACTTCACAGTCCCTTGCTCAGGCTCTACATAAAGCCCGTAATGAAATAATATAGAAATGAACCATATAAATCAACTATACAGGGAACAAGGAAACAGCATGTCGCAGCAAAAGAGCATAATGTACAGCGCCAAACCTACCGACAGTCTAATGATCGAGTTCTCGAGCTCGTGCACTAGTACGTGAGGAATTAAGGATGAATGCTCACACAAGAGAGCTGGTAAATTTTACAGAAAAATTATTCGATATTTGATTTTCAGTGTAAGTTAATAGCTGCAGCAAAATCACTTAGTAAAAATCTGTTCCAAGGGCTTGGCCTCTAACCAGAAGCTGCCGGAGCAGGCGGCTCGCCTTCCCCACTGCTCGCCTCGGAGTCCTGGCGCCCGCGACCCTCTGCCTGCGCGAGCTCAGGCACGAAAAGCCTGCCCCTGAGGCTGCTTCTCGCCCTCTCGGAGCCCTCAGGCTCTGTGCTGCACTAGCACTCACTCAGGAAAGTGCGTTATCATTAAGCCTGGAGGTCAGCTGTGGCACTAACAACTCCCTGGAAGCGCTCAGCCACAGCGCACAACTTGCTAGTCTAATTAAATATTAATTCTAAGTGTTACATTTTGTGGCTAAGAGCTTTTATTTTCCATCATCAGCTTGGAAGAAAAAGAGGTTACAAGGCTAATTTAATCTCTCCCTTTGTCCTCCCCAACATTAAAGATTCACTGCATAAGGTACAAAAACATTATTAAAGAAGCTAGGACTCTTTATATAGTATTAATAATGTAATTAATAGCAAAGGGCTAAAACATAACATCAGAACATAATATTTGACCTAGTACTTAAACGGCTTTGAATTATAATTGCTTACAAGCACACCTGCTCTCAGTATTAAGAAACATTGCCCCTCAAAGATAGCAAGCTTTCTTCACAGGTATGCAGACAAGTTTATAAATCTGATTAAAAGCCCATATTTCTCTTACAAGTATTTTGCAAATAGCTTGTGAGTTTAAAATATAGGCTTAGTAGTTTTATTTGTAAAATAAATGCAAAATTACATGAGGCTATATTTCTTTTCTGTATAAAAAAAGCCATGCAGAGGACAGCATACAATAAAAAAAGAACGTAGCGGACACCCCCGTTTTTCTTGTGTGTAAGGTGACTGAACGCACAGGGCCCTCGCTGTGGCCAGGCCTGGACCCTGGGCACCATGAAGACTGTGCAGCCCAGCAGCCCAAGATTCTGTGTACACCCACAGATGTCTCAATCTCCATGCCATGGCGGGATACTCACGATGGGATCTGAGATGCATAGGGGAGGGCTGACCTTACACAGCCCTTTAGCTAACAGCCATGGGCAGGACAGGAACTGCACGTGCACCCTAATGTGAGCCCCAACACACAACACCACTGCAGAGAAAGCAAAGATCCATTTATGACCAAAAGTGTTACTATTTTTGAGGCCGATTGAATATGCTTTGGTTAGATTAAGTGTAACAGAATGTTCCTAATGATATTTTTTTCTTTTAAAGTCTATCCTGCTCTTATTTAATATGCCCTAAGACAAAATGATACATATACTGCTATAGATGCTCTATGTGGACAGAAATTTATAGATAATTTGGAATTTATTTTTTAAATTTCAAACATCCTTGATGAGTGCATCAAATTTATAGTATATATATAACATATACAGGCTACAATTTGATTTTAAAAATTAAGCAGATGCTAGTATGTGTAGTCGGAAACAGAACAAAAGACTTTGGAGCTATAAGAAGTTACAAATTCCAAACCTATAATAAGAGTTGAAATACAGTTTCATTTTCTATTTTAAATAAAAAAAGACTCTGTTTACAACTCACTAAAGATATGTGAAGTTATTAGGTTTTGATAAATATATCATAAAATTAAAATGGATTTAATATGATTCCATTCATTTTTAAAAACTGCCTTTTTAAATTTTTAACTATGCCAGTTTCCTAGGGCCCATGTTAGAGCAGTGAAGATAGAGACATTACAGGCAGATCCTCAGTTGAGAACGTCCTGATGAAGGAAGGAGTCCATGAAAAGACACAGAACATACAGCCTTCTCCTTTAATTTTAATCCTTGTACACTTTTCTTACTAAAGTACATTCAAAAACCATTAAAGGGGCTGGGGAGATAGCTCAGAGGAATAAGTGCTTCCCTGGCAAGCACAAGAGCCTGAGTTCAATCCCTAGTTCTGCAAAAAAAAAAAAAAACACAAACCATTAAAGTAGATTAAAATGTACGCTGAAGGTGTCCTATGCATTCCTACAATAGCACTCATATCAACTACTACATAAAAAATTTCCCTTAAATTTTAGTTGTAATCTCACAAAAGTCTGTTTTTTATGGATCAAGCAATTATTCTTAGTTCTTATTCTAAGAATAAAACATTTCACACTGGGAGAAATTAACAAGGTCACTGGAGTCCGCATTGCACAATCCCATATTAGTTTTTTTCTGAAGGCTTTTACTGCTTGACTTAAGAGTTTAAATGATAAAATACTCAGTATGAATACAAAAGTTTGAAGCAGAAAAAGGGTTGGTCTGCATTTCTCCACCTGGAAGGAAACACACTGTATCCTTTACTTCAGCAGGTTTCAAACTTTAATATAAGAATAGCATAGATTTGAAAAGCTATCAATTAAAATAATAATTTGTACCTCATTCCATTGTCGAGAAGACATCTACTATAACAAGGCCCTTTCCTCCTGTTTTTCAGCAGAAAATAAATTTTCCTTGGTATAATTCATGGTGGTAACAGAGCTTTCAGTGATAACAGCCTGCTGTGGCGCATGTGCCAGGGGTTCGCCACCTCTAGGTAATCTAATAGTGCTGGTAATAGTCTTCTTCAATGATAGAGCTGAAAAGAATTTCTAGTGTACTGGGGAACAGTGGTCATACACTCAGGACTGTAACCAGCTGTTAACTACCCAAGTTCCAATGATGACAAATAAAAATGCACTGTTGTCTATTTTTTAATCTGAAACCCGAATAAAATGCAGTGGAGCTTGCTGACTAGTGTTCTCCGAGCAGAAATATTAAATAATGGCAATATTTATAACTTTTTAGAATTAAAATATTATTTTTCTTATCAAGAATAGCAAAGAAATCTTCATTTCAACATTACTGTTAAGAGAAACTTATTAGGTTTATATTAAAAACTTCTTGTATGATAGCTTGAATACACTTAGTAATCTTAAGTCAATTTTATTTTTGAAATAAATGCTTTGAGAAAGGAACAGACACATAGCTTTTCCTATTTTAATTATAATTCTAAATGCTTCAATATTTATTTCTTAATGATTTTAGGTGAAAATGGTTTTAATCAATAAAAAAAAATACAAGGAACAGCCTGCCAGAGTATGTTTAAAAAATGCATAAACCAGAGGGAATTTACTGTCCTTTCACTTTGCTAGTAAAATCATAGTAAGTCACAAAATTAAGTTTTTATCTTCCCGAAGAACAAATGTTATTGGTCACCATTCTTTTCAAGCACACAACAGTCATTAGGAAGGAAAATAAAATTAAAAGGCATGCCATGCTTATGTAACTTGACAGTGGGTAATGGATTTCACTAGAAGTGAGTCAGTTCCCAATTATACACCAGAAAGTGGCTAAAGTTTCTTATGTTGCTCTATGCGGAGACCTAAGCGTCTTATGACTATTTAAAGTGGCCACTTTGGGAACTAAAAGTCTTACTAAAAAGTTTCCAAGATAAGAACAATGTTTTTATTCCCAGCAGTAAACAGCCAAGCGCAGCAGAATGTGCAGCAGCGCAGGCGCCCCCACCCCGGGACATGCAAGCTCCCGAAGGGTCTGCCTGGCCGGCTGGCTTCCTAGCCTTCCCTCTCTCCCGCCTTCCCCGCCGCCCTCCCTGGACAGTAGAGCCGCGCAGCGGAGTGCTGAGCAGGCGGCAGCTGCGTGACGACAACTGAAGTCTGTCTCGGCGAGGCTGAGACCACGCGCCCCTCTGTCCGCTCGCCCCACTGTCCTCACCAATTAAGCTCCGGCGCGGGCTGCTCACACGCTCCGGCTCCCGCGCCGGCTGCTTGGCCAGGGGAGCGGCCGCCCAGCAGGGATCTGGGAACCAGCGCGACGGAGGGCTCGGCGCCGGCGGCTGGCCGGCGGCTCCCCTAGCGATGCCTTCCTCCGCTGTGCAGGGTGGGACAAAGTCTGGGCTTGCGCGCCAGCGGCTCAGAATGCCTCGAGAGCCGAGAGTCCAGGCAGCGAGCGCCCTGGCGGGGTGTAAGCGCTAAGCACCCTTCAGGGCCAGCCTAGAACCGCATTCTACAGGGGCTCTGCCAAGACAGCCAGTATTTCTTTGCCGGATAAGCTGTGTAGGGCTGTATATGTTTTAAGGTGTCCGTCATACAGCTGGCAAATGTTAGTGCTTTCTTAACATATTCAGAATTTATTTTTATGCATCTGCTTCACAGTACGCTTATCATTTTTCCTTTGTTGTTGTGGAAATAATCTTTAAGGCAAGGTAAATAAAATATTCATGTTTGAAGCTGTAGGGCTGAACACAAAATATGTGGAATGCAAATCTAAAAATCGTTCCAATCCTCCCTACTTGGAAAAGTCTTCAAAATCAAGTTTTGAATCTGTCATTATTTTCCCTATTTCAACTTTTCCCTCTCTTTGCAATTTCCTTAACTATGTGTTCCTTTCCTATAATGAGATAAACATGGGAAGCATGCCAAAAGTACAATAAAGGGTAACTAATCATTGCTGCACACGTCTGACAGAATGCTAATAACTAAAAGAAGAACAATGATTGGCTGGCTTGCCCTGGAGGAGATGAAGATGTCTCTGCAGGTTTTAGTTTAGTGCTCCCTCACCTACAGATGCTAGCATCTAGGATGCTGTTCCCAAGGACAGTGCCCTGCACTTCTGGATCCTGCATGCCACAAGCCACCCCATCCAAGCACCAGTGAGGCACCTGCAAACAGTGCTTTTCTGCCTCACCCCAGTTCTCACACTTATGAGAGAGCTCCACAGGAAAGGGACTCAGTCAGGTTCAACCCTGTGTCCCCTTGGCTCTGGTGAACCAAGGCATAAGCGGAATGACTCAGCCATTCGATCACCATTTAACGGTCTCTAGAGCTGGCATTAGTCTTGGCAGAAAGGAAACTGCTCTCTGAAGTTGGGAGTTTTGCTACAAATGGCAATGCTGCGAAGATCTGAATGGACAGCGCGCTTCACCTATACCTGCTGTCTCCTTCAGCTACCCCACAAAAAGACTGCCAATGTTCCTCATTATGAAACAGGATGCTGAAGAGTTCTCTCACTCCCATTTTCACTTTTGTGCTGAGGACTGAAGCCAGGGCTCTGAGGATGGCTAGTGCTCTCTCTGCCACAGAGCCAGATCCCTCCCTCTCTCCAGTGGGCAGAATTCATGCCCTAGATTCTGCAGGCTGGTCTCTTTGTGGCAGTTAATTGTGTCAACTTGAGTAAGAAAGCCCACAGAAATCAGATCAGGATAGTTTAGAGGGTAGCACCAACCAAAGGGCTATCTGTCCTCTGAATGGAATGAAATGTAGAAGGGACACTGACTTCTGTCCCTTGGGAGGAGAGCCAGCCCTCACCTCCTGGCCTCCAGTGCGGACCCTGCAGCTTCCTTATACTGACTCGCACAGGACACTGCCCTGAGCTCCAGGCCTTACGGGGGACCCTTTGGACCTCCAGCATGCTCCTGTACTCATCCACATCTCACTGTGTGCAGCCCTTGTAAACCTAGTCTGTAAATCCTTTATTGCATGGAAGTGGTAACTGGGTTCATGAACTTGATTCTCTCCATGACTCTGACAGTATTAGACAAGAACCAAACGAAACTCAGTGGTTAAGGTCAACGTTGACCTTATGGGGAAATTTGGTGTGGTTCTTGTCCAGTTCAGTTTTATAACCAGAATTGTGGAGAGAAGTAAGTCCAGCCTGAAGCAGTGCTGTGTCTGCACATCTTGGTTACACTGCTTCTCTCGTAAGCACTGGCTGGCACTGTTTGGTCTCAGTTCTGGAGGCCTGAGTAAGGAAGGCATAAAGGGCGTAGGGGCCAATGTGCAAGCACTGGGGGTGTTGGCCCCATCCCTACAGAGGCAGAAAGCTCAAATGACCCGCGGAGTGTGTCTACCTGTAGAGGTGCCAGCACCTCAGTCACTGGCTCACTCTGCACTTCACTGTAGTCTCCTCATGGACCCTGTCTTAGCAGCTCTACTGAACGAGCAGCATAGCGTGGCAGGGAAGAGTGCAGCACCTACAGGGGCCACTGTAGCCCCGAAGGCCACTGGTGGGACAGTGTGTGTGTGTGCCTTGGGGACACATGACAGGCACCAAGCAAACACCATCAGGATAAGGGCCAGGTCCATAATTGGGAAGGGTTCCGGCTAACATTTGGCCTGCAGTGGTCACTATGAACATTTTAATTACATAAATCCAGTCTCCTGGTTTGGTGCATTTATGGGTCTAGACCAGGTTTCCAATCACCCTGGTTATCACTGTTATTTTTTCCTTAGCCTGTACTCTGTGCCAGGCTTTAGAAGTTCTAACAGTTTTATCTCCCACTTACATCATGACTAGTTTGATAAAAGTGTTAAGCTTTACACTTTCCTCTAAATGTTTTGATATAAAGCACACATGCCACACATTAGGCCTTGATTTTTGGTCACAACATAACTCTGAACTCATCACCAAGTCTGACATGTGTTGCTATATCCATTTCAAAGAAACCTCTCTACTGATGTTAAGAAGGCCAAATTTAATTGACACTTCTAGTTGCAAAAGGTCAGAGGTATTTGGATAGTAGCAAAGGTAAGCTGTGGTCTCCTGACCAGCTCTGAGTTCTCTTCCTCGTGCAGCAGTTACAGCCGGAGGTGGAGGGACAGGCTCACCTGGCTACCCCGGCAGCTGCACTGCTGACCCTAGTACTGCTGGCAGAAGCACTGCCCCAACCTCTGTGGCAGGGCCGTACCTTCTTCTCCAAGTCACAGAAATGAGCACCAACAAAGTGGATTTTCAAAGTGTTTTTTTTTTCTCTCTCTCTTTTCCTTTTTTTCTTGTACAGGTTTCTTTAGAGTAAATTTGAAAATTTATATATATATATATATATATATATATATATATATAAATTAAATATTTTTTCTATTTGCAAATATGTAAAGGGAAACATTCATTTATTTTCTTCCTTGTCTGAAATGGAACTTGCTACTTATGCTTTCAGATGGCTTAATTTGTCTGTTTATGTAATCAGAGTTTCTCTTTGACAATACCAAATTGCATAGCAAAGTTAGCTAACAGCCTGCTAGTGGCAGACCAGTGTCATCACAGATGGTGACCAATTCCAAACACGCAAGGCTGTCACATGACAGAGGGGAACATACCTGAGTCTGAAAGGCCCACGGACCAAGTGAGAGCAACAGTCTGCAGTGCACACCAGGCACATGACCCTGAAGAATCACTTGAGTTCACTTTGCAGATGATGTTCAGCACTTTTGCAGGGCTGCTGCAAAGTTTTTAGAAGCTTTGCCATCAACTGCAGAGGGTTTGGAGTCAGAGAAAACACTGCCTTTGTCATGTGCTGGCTGGGGACACTGAGCCAAGAGGTGAACACCCGGGATGGAAGGGCTGACACTGCTGTGGTCTGGGCTTGCAGTGTGAGCCTCACAGCAGTGGCAGACTCATGCAGTTATTTACAGCAGAACTGTGGATGGCAGCATTTTTCCTACATCTGATACATCTATTTTTAGGCTGATTCATCAAAATCAGGAAGCTCACTGTGCTAAATCAAAGCATTATCAAAGTATTAACTTCATAACAGCTTCAATAGCAATAAAAACAACATAAGTATTTGTACAACAGTGATAAAAGAAAGGAGTTTTTGTGTAATATATATAGAATTTTAAGATCATAATAACAGTTTAGGCTCAGGAATGATTTATCAAAAGCTCCTGGAGGAAAATAAGTCACAATCTGAAGACTGCTAGAAATGATTTCTACTGCCAAAGAGTCAGACTGCACTTTCATCTAACTACACAGTCATAGTATTGAAATATACATAGTATCATATATAATTAACATGATGTTTTAATAAACTTTTCCTTTGAAAGCAGGGTTAGGGTCTGTTAGAAGCAAGATATTAAAGTCACATATATAGTTTCAGTAATTAGGTATCTAAAATGGTTTTCCAAGTAACAACCAACATTCATCAAATTCACTTATGCCAAACATGGAGGAAAAGCCCAGGTACTAAGAAATTCTGTAACACTGAATACTACGTTTTTACCATAAGGTCACATAAAGGGAGGGGTTAACTTTGGACTTGCCTTCACGAAGGCTACAGCATACGTGTGAGATACTGAAGTTCATGAAATCACATGTTTCAGGCAGCTTAATAAATAGTGCCAATGACCAAGAGAGAACGAGTGAATGGAAAGCATGAAGCCGTACCTCACATGCTCCCCAG
Organism: Ctenomys sociabilis; assembly: GCA_004027165.1. Classification (NCBI taxonomy): domain Eukaryota; kingdom Metazoa; phylum Chordata; class Mammalia; order Rodentia; family Ctenomyidae; genus Ctenomys; species Ctenomys sociabilis. The sequence goes on along the minus strand of PVKA01002267.1, from coordinate 54,753 downwards.
CCACAAGCTATCTGAGAATGTGAATTTTAAGTTGTGCAAAAAGATCTTGGTGAGGCCAAAAACTGGTACAACTGAAGGAGTGAGAGAAATAGCCATTAAAAAAAGATGTATTCAGCCTCATCAAGATTTATCACTTTGGTTCTCCATTAAGGAAACGCAAGTCATAGGCCAGAAGCAAATTACTGCAAAATGTAGTTGAAATATGTAAGAAATTTTACAATTGGATGACTACAAATGGGAAAAATATTAAAATGGTGAACAAATACTGAAAGACAACCAACATTAGCATCAATCAAGGAACTGTTGCACCATTTTTCTGCACTTAGGGAAGTGGCCTCTGAAGGTCTTACCTGAATCAGGTGTGTTGGCACTGTAACCATGCAGGCCGAGAGTGAGGCTCGCACAAGACCACGGAGAACATAGAGGAACTTGGTGAGGCTGTGACTGTGGTCACAGACTTCCATGCAGCACACATCATCTCCCCATAAGAGTGAGCCAAGGCTCTGAATTCCTATTCTTAAGATATTTTTCTGTTTTTTCTAAAATAAAGTAGGGGGTAAACACATAAGGTTTTGTTAATCAATAAGACGATCTCTTTTATCTTCTAGCTCTTATTTTTATTTATGATAACAGAAAGACAATGTCAACAGATATCTGAAAAAAAAAAAAAGTGCAGTAACAAGGAAGCATATAGGCAATCTTTTAGGTTGCAAGAGCACAAAAAAGTAACAGAAGCCAGACATGGGAGCTTGCCTGGAGTCCCAACTACTCAGGAGACTGAGGTCATAGGAGGAAGAGTCCAGGAGTCTAAGGACAACCTGGCAACACTTCAGACTCCATCTCTAAATTAATTAATTACTTGATATAATAACTAATTTCTTTTTAAGTTTTGGAAAATTTGAAGAGTATGTCTCAAGTTTTAAATTTGAGAGTCAGCATGCTTCAGACCAGCTCTGGGGTGAAGGCCATGTAGCTGACACGATGCACCTGCTAGTAAACAGGGGCCACACTGTGCTGTCTAGGGAATCAGGACAAGGGAAGAAAGGTCCATGCTGAGAAGAGAGGAACATGTTTTCATAGATTGTCAATGTGCAGTCAGCTGCACGTGCAGCAAAGGTCCACTTCCCATTCCTTTAAGAATTATGTTTGAGAAAGTTAAAACAATATATAAGAAATCACAGGTAAATCTAGACTAAAATGTTTACCAACCCATTCTTAGAATGAAAAACTGTTTTTCAATAAATTATAAATTCCTCAATATTTCTCATTTAAATTATCCCAACCTGTGCCTGCTCCTTTGTTTGAAAGCTAACAAGGCAAAACTTTTTGGTTTTACATTTTATTATTGCCTCTAGTTTTTCTGTTTTAAGCTATTTTTATAATAATATTTTAAGTTCCATATGTTTAAATAAAGTTTAACAGCAAGTAGTGAGAACTTGGAGCTACTAAAATTAAGGTCATAATAACAGTGACTAATATTTAAAATCATTAAAAAAGAAAAGCTAGGATGACTGTCAGTGTTTGCCAACACATTTGTTTATAGTACATTTTACAGTTATTCTAACTGAACAAATGTTTTGCAAATACTTTCCTTAGCAATCTAGCAAAATTTCTGGGCAAAAGAAAGTGGTGTTAATTTAACAAAAACTGGCACATGTGACTACATGGAAAAATCATTACTACAATTCTATTGGGAAAAAAGATGTTCTTTCTTAAAGTCATAACTGGGCATATGCCACTGAAAACAGGATTTCTGATGAAACCAGATCCTAAAATAGCCACTTGCAGCTGCTGTACAATAGCACTCCTGACATTTATCAGCAGTTGGCTATGTTCCACCATAATGTATCTATGCCCGATGCTACAAATGAAAACTGAGTTTGTATATTTTTTTCAAGCAGAATTTACTGACAAGTAGAAGACAGAAGAATGAATAAAACATTCCAATGCTAGGAGAGGAAACCCATGGAGCAGTGGTTAGTGGTTAAGATGGGTAACAGAGCCCAACAGCATGGGCAGCATAACCAGCTGGATGTGTGGCCCTGGCACCGCACTCCAGCTCCTCTAATACCCACAGGAGCAACTCCAGGATACCTAAGCTGGTGGACACAAGAGTCCTATACTTATGTGAGACTCAGAATTCACACAGGCTACCTAGGCTCATCTTCGGCATGCTTCAGACCAGCTCTGGGGTGAAGGCCATGTAGCTGATATGATGCACCTGCTAGTGAACAGGTTCCTCTAAGAAGAGAGGAACATGTTTTCATGGACTGTCAATGTGCAGCTGGCTGCACGTGGAGCAGAGGTCCACTTCGCATTCATTAAGCCAGTTTTCTTACCTATAAAGTTAAAAGGATAGAATAAACATTGCCCTTTAATTCCACATAATTCTTTGACTATAGGGAGGGACATGAAGGCCTCGAGAGAGTATAAAAATGAGATAATAGAAAAGGAGTTTTCCAAGCACATTGGACAGAACTTCCTGACCCCAACAAGGCAGAGACAAGGAGGCTAGTCCCTGCCCCCTCAGATACTGCTGCAGTCAGGGTTGACAAGCACCCAGGAGGTCCATGTTGGGGTCTTGATCACCCATGAATACCGTCTTGTTTTCATTTCTGCATTACTTGAGTAAAATGAAGCAAGCAGAAATACTAAGGTGTGTGCTGGAAGGATGGGTTCAGTCCCAGCAATCCTGTGCAAGGTATCTTTAAAATATATCAGCACACTTAGTTTTGTTTATTACTTAGAACTTCAAAATTAAAGTAAAAGTGCAAAATGACATTTTGTCATTTCTGAGCTTGTTCTCTCTTGTCAACCAGCTTAAGATCGGTGCCTATAATAAGAGCAACCTGGGAAGGAAGCTGAGCCCATGTGCCCTGCAGAACAGCTACATGCAAGAATAGAATCCTAAGCTGATGGGCAGTAGCACTGTGGTTCCTGTCTGCTCTCCAGGAACTATGGATGGGTAGTGTTGCCACAGCCCCTGGTCCCCATGACCTTCTATAATGCAGAAAGCACCTGCACTAAGTCAGCAGTAGAATGCTGCCAAGAGTAGAACCAGTAGAGGGGCAGAGTTCAGGTGCACTGATATGCTCGGACAGCAAGACTGAAAATCTGGAGGCAGACTGAACAAGTGGGAGGACGTTCAAGTCAGGAGGCACGAAGCAGGCTGTGCACAAGTGAGTTTAATGCTCAACACCACACGCTTAGCTAAGAGGTTTAAAAGCATGGTAGTAAGTGGAAAGCAATGGCTGAGCCACAGCCTCCGCCTCACTCAGGACATCTAATTCTCCTGCTATACCGTCTGGCAGTGGCAATAGGTTTGGAAAATCTGCTGATAGCTGCACAATACATACATTTTTACTTGCAAACATCTAACATATTTAATCTAGTGTTGCAAGTAAAGTCAGTGTTCAAATTTAATTTTACTGTGCTCCTTACATATTGGAAAGTCCAACTTAACAAGGGATGCTGCATGCGGCTCCACTACAGATGAGCTGCGCTACAGAGTAGGCCATGGACTCGGATTATAAGGTGGGTTAGGATATTCTGCTCCTTAGAGTATATTTCTATTTGTTATATCCAATTAGTTCAGCTTATTTGGAATTGAAGTAATAGATAAAATTAGAAAAATTCCCCTTTAAAAAGTAGGATTTCTGTGCCGACATAATTTAAATTTGGGAACATACTTTTTAAAGGAATGCTCAATAAATGCTTATTTATTTATTTATGTATTCCTTTTTGAGACAAGGTCTCACTATACACCTCAGGCTGGCCTGGAGCTCACTTTGTAGACCTCAGGCTGGTCTTGAACTCACAATAATCCTCTTGCCTCAGCCGCCTAAATGCTGGGATTACAGGGGTGCACCACTGCACCTGACCCAAAAAAAATGCTTTTATACCTTTGTAAATTCATCTGAAGTTTCTGAAACTGATACACAGACTCAGTAATTCATAAAACAATACAATCTATAATCTCACAATATGGGAATTAAGTATATTTAGTTGTGGTAAAATGGGAAGTATACTTTTATAATAGCCTATTGGTTTATCTTAATTTTAAAATCAGCCATTTGACTTCTAATACCAAAAATACATCTTAGTCCTCACCACAGAAACGCCTGCCTCAATCCTGTTCAATCTCATCAGCTGTGCAGAAAATCAGGACAGTGCACTTTATATCTACTGATTTTCATGAAAAAAAGTACTGTTTCTTAAAAATGGTGCTTTTTTCATATTAACCAAACAAGACTACAAAATGTCTATCGCACGCTAGCCTGCTGGTCCAGGACTCCTGGTGTATCTGTGTGTTATATGCAGCCCTTTGCTATTGTCTCTACTTCTGTGCATTCTGTAAACGTCTTGCTCTCAGAAGACGTGCTTCCATCCTGCGAGCAGCAGCCCTGCAACTGTTCCAGGAACTGTTATGACATGCCTGTTTCCATGGCTACTGTGCGCTGAGGAGAGGCGTCTGTCAGGGACCAATTTACCTCTCCAGACAGCACGGGCAGCAAAGGGAGGACAGGGAACCAGTGGCCTTAGCATCCTAGCAGGGGCCAAGGGGGCGCCACAGTGAGCAGAACACAACCCTGTGGAGAGCCAGTGGCCGCCACAGCACTCACAGCGCCCTTGCAGCACCAAGTGCGCGTGAGTTATTTCCAGCTCACAAGGAAGCTGCTCGTTAAGACAAATTTAAAAATTATTTCTTTGTCATGGAGAAACTGTTAAGTAGAGCAGTAAAGTTAATAAGAATATTTCACCATCTCTGAATCTCTGAGTGGACAGCTAATGTAGCTAAGGATGACAAAAATAAGGATTTTGGGCTCCTTTGCCAATAAAAATAATGGTGTTGTGGAACATTTCTGCTAAAATAATGCAAGTGTGGCGCAGATCTCAGTTGCAAATGCAATTAAATCACTGAGGAATAAATTTAAAAGGCATATCTCTAAATAAAATTTTCCTCATTTTGTTTAAGTTAAACTAACCAGAGTATCTTTATTAGTGGGAAATGGAAAAAGTATTTAAAATTGGAGCTACAGAGAAGAGTTAAGCTATAAAATGTTTTAACATAGCAAATAAAAATGTATCTTATATTCAGTAAAGCAATGAAATCATTATATAATAAGATAAAATTTTAAGAAAATTCTTGCACATAAGGTAATTTGAAGTTAAGGCCTCAATGACAGAAACCTGAAAAATTTACACACAGCCTTTCGAATGCTGAAGGTTTAAAAGCCATTTTTAAGATGCTGCAGAAGCTACAAACAGCTACTCAAGGGCAGCACTGCCAGTGGTTATGTGTACCCCCTGCACCACAGAGACCGGCCAACTTCACAGCCCGGGCGGGCCAGGCCATGGCCTTGACTCCAGGCCGTGCCCGGCAATAGCACTGGGTGTATTCTGACTTCTGGGGCTGCTCCTAGACAATCTGCAAGCAGCACTCTCCGCAAGACTGGAAAAGGCTCAGAAGGAACACAATACCTGGGGATTGGATCCATCAACGCCTTCCTCAGAAATGGTCTTCTTGATAAACTCAAGCAGCTTTGAGTAGCCATGGGTCAAGTGGCTGTTGGGGAGAAGTGGTTGAGACACATGAATGGACTGCTACAAAGAAGCAGAGAGCTGCCCGGCAGCCGGAAGTCAACAATTACAAGGCACTCATTCGCTAGGTTACGTAAGCAGACATGTCAAGCCAGTATAAACAATGCTAAGGTCTAACTCAATACAAAAAGGGAGGGCACCATGTGCCTTAAGTCACTCAGTGCTCTCCACATCATGGGAAGATAAAAATCTGTGGAGACGGAGATGACTTAATTATGTCAGGCCTGGTTACCTCCAAGAAAATTAATGATTTAATGCAACAACCTAAATGACGAAGCCACTACAGCTTTCCAGGAGTAATCAGACATAATTAACACGCAGTTAATGAACTGCTATGCCAAGCACACCTGAATTGGTGTCCTAATCTCCTGAGCTCACCTTCCATCAAAGTTTTAATTTTCTTTGAACAAACTGCTAAAATGATAGTGATTTAGAAGCCTGACATTTTAAGACACACAAAGACAAATGGGTAAAGTCTCTATGAAACTTATTGTTTATCTACTTCTGTTAAATGGCAACAAAGCAAATTGTGAGTTTATGAAGACAACCTAAATTACTGCTCATATGAATACAAGCATTAATGTTACAATTTTAAAGTACTTTACAAGTGCTATAAAATCTCAAAGAAAAATTAATCCGTGCAGAGAAACAGTGACTTGCCCTAGCTGCACCAGACAGCCATGGGGAGCAAAGTTCTGCAGCAGTGGTATGTGACCCCAAGGCACCTGGGCACTAAAAGTTGTGCAGGCCCCTAAATGTCCTCCAGTGCCACTGCCACCAATGAGAGGGTTTCCTTCCTTCTGAGATGGAAAAGTGCTTGGCTGGGCATGTGCTACCTATTTACTGATCTGCTGGTGAACAATTAGGCTGATCTCCTATCTCAGCTATGTTGAGTGACACTCACAGTAGACCAGGCAGCCTTCAGAAGTGGGACTGCCACAGACAGCAGCTCCATTTGGCCATCCTGAGGAACCTCCATACTGTCTTCTACAGTTGTAATAGTGCATAATTCCCACCAACGGAACACAGGGTACCTTTTTCTCCAACATACATCTTTTGTCTTTTTGATAATAGCCATTCTGACAGGGGTTAGATGATCTCATTGTGATTTTAATTTCCCAGATGATTAATGATGTTCAGCATTCTTTCCCAGATGTGCTGTCCAGTTGTATGTCCTCTTTTGAGAAATGTTTATTGGGGTCTTTTGCTTATTTGTTCACCAAGTTGTCTGGTCCATTCCATATTTGGGGTATCAGCCTCTTCTCAAAATACTGCGTACTCCTGCCCTGGATTTTCTCTCTACTGTGATCCCTTGGTGGGCAGACTAGGGATTCTCTTGTACAAGAATAAAACAAAGGCACAGCCAACATGTCTTTAAGCACAATCCAATCACCAATAATGCTTAGAACTCTATAAGTAATAAGAACAACTTCTCCAACTAATTAGAGCTCTAGGAAAAAACTCTAGACAAAAGGAGAGGGATTCTTTTATTTAGGTGTGTCAATTGTTAACATCAGTATTAGCATTAAAGCAGTTAAGACTAAAATCACTTATATATTTTGACATTAAAATACCAAATAGTGTTGACCTCCATACATTCCTCATATTATTATTTATAATAATGAGCCATGTGTGGTGGTGGACACCGTAATCCCAGTGCTCTGCAGGTAGATTGCCATGAGTTGAGGCTAGGCTGGGTTATAGTGAATTTAAGGCCACTTTGAACTACATAGCAAGACCCTCTCAAAAACAAACTATATATGGTAGGGGTCAGGGAGATGGCTCAGTGGAATAAGCACTTCCCTGGCAAGTGCAAGAGCCTGAGTTCAATTCCCGGTTATGCCAAAACAAAAAAAGAAAAAACAAAAACAAACAAACAAAAAATATATATATAGAGAGAGTATATTTTGCTGAAACATTTTAATCTGAAATTCTAGATTTGCTATTAACAGTATTTAATTTTTTTTTTTTTTTTTTTTTGTCTTTTTGAGACAGGATCTCACTATGCAGTTCAGGCTGACCTTAAGCTCACTTTATAGCTCAGGTTGGTCTCAAACTCACAACAATCCTCCTGTCTCAGCCTCCTGAGTACTAGGATTACAGGCATGCACCACCACGCCTGGCAACAGTATTTAATTCTGAGGGTGTTTATTCTGTGTGTGTATGTGTGTGTGTGTGTGTGTGTGTGTGTGTTTTCATTAGTCTAGCTAAAAACTGGTGAAGGGAGCCAGGTCTATAGCTCAGTGGTACAACATGTGCCTCACAAGCATGAGGTCCTGAGTTTGACTCCTGGTGTCCCACTCCATCTTGCAAAAAAAAAAATAGTAGTTCATGAGAAGGAAGACCAGTTACAGACAGGACCTAGGTCTCTTTACTAATGTATTCAACATTTAACAAAAGTTTGGTGGATCCAAGCATGTTTTTCTAAGCCTGCTTGAAAGCAGCATATTTTTAATTATGCACACTATATTTTGCCAAATTTTTAAATTTTTGAGAATTTGTATATTAAAGTGATCTAGCTTGAGATCTTATGATTTGATTTTCAAGTCATCCCAGTATAAGTAACATAAAAATAATGAATAGAACTCTAGGTTTTACCTTTAAAATTTCAAGCATTTAAATTATTTTTAGTTTAAAAAGGTAAAATAATTTGGGAAATAGGCAATATTTTGAGAATATAAACTACTTCATTAAAATTTTATTAGCAGGGCATCATTGTGCATGCTTGTAATTCCAGCATGCAGGGAGGCTGAGTCAGAAAAAACACACAAGTTTGAGTTCAGTTTGAGCTATTTAGCATCTTACCAAGACTGTCTCAAAATAAAAAATTAAAAAAAGGTCCTGGGTCCAATCTCGAAGACCACCAATACATAAAAAACAGTAAATAAATAAAGTACATACAAAATTAAAATAACTCATCAATAAATAAAAAGTTTATATACAGGCTCTTGGGTAGTTTATTTTAAACTAGACCACCTGTACAATATTTAGTGGTTTTTTTTTTTTAATTTATAAACTATCTCATACACTGTAAATACTCAAAAAATCAGCCCTACGGTCACAACACCTAGCAACCACAATAACCTTGTGTGTAAGTATGCTGTTCACTGTTGCCCTTCACTGGTGGAAAAATGAAGCTCCATTAGAGGGTAAGTGGAATGTCCACCAGTGAGGTGACACAGTGGTACCTTGGGTCCTTGCTCCTTTTACCACCTTGAGGCCCACCTTAGAGCACGACCCACACTCAGGGAGGTGGCTGTACTCATGTGGAGGTACACATGGGGCATTGGGGGTTCTCAGGGCTGCCCTCCCATTCACCATGGCCTGGCTGCTGTCACCTGCCTTGCGACAAATTGGAATAGTGTGCATTCACAAGTCACCCGACTGGTGCCAGTACCACCCAGGGAAGCCTGCTAAGGTTGGTGTCAAGCTCTACCTGGGACACAATGGCAGCTAAGTGTGGGACCTGAGGATATTCTTTGATTTTGTGTCCTTCTCCTCAAAATTCTCCTGTTTATAAAATCAAGTAAATAGTCTCTTATCCATTCTGACTTTAAAATTATATTCAAGAATGATTTCTGCATCAAAAATGTGCTACTGGGCTTTTAAAAATAAGAACTTGTTGTCATTTAAAGATTTATTTAACTACTCAGGCTGGTCTCGAACTCACAACAATCCTTCTGCCTCAGCCTCCCGAGTGCTGGGATTACAGGCCTGCACCACCACGCCCGGCTCTATTTAACTACTTGATAGAAACAACTAAGAGGAAAAACAGAAATAGGAAAAGAAGCTGTTATCCTTAGTTAGGATGAATTCAAAATAAAGACTAAGCCTTTCTGACATTATAGAAACAAAAGAGAACACAGGACCAGTAGGTACTACTGCAATTGTTCTGCACACAGGTTTCAGGTTCTCCCAGGAGCAGCACACATGGGGACTCCTCAGCTCACCCTGGGACCCTACCCCTAATCCCCCCAGCTAAAGCTGCATTAGCATCTAATTTACATGTGACTACAGAGATAGTGCAGTCTATTCACAAGTAATTTTCAGGTGAAACATTTCATTACTATTACCCTGAAGGCTGTCACTGACAGATTTTTTCTGACACTTTTCACCCAACTGTGAGTTGAGTGTTTTCACCAGGGAAACTCCAGAAACACAATGGTCAAGGGAGGCACTGAGGGTGTAGCAGGGAACCACAGGCCGGGGCAGAGGCCTCTAAAAGAGAGCTAAGGATGCACAGAGCTGCATACAGGGCTGAGCCGCCTGATGTCTGATAGGGACTCCAGCACGAGGTGGCGATCTCTTACACGCATATTACTGATCTCAACAAGCCATCCAATGCGTCTCCCAAGGCCCTCACTGCTGCTGCTGCTCTCTACCCAACCTGGGTCACTGCATAGTAACACTCAGGCCTTGCAGTGTCAAAGCCTTCTCTGCTCCGGCGATCCTTCCCCCATGCTGCCTAAGCTTAGATTTTCTCCAGACCTACAGTATCTCTTCACCTTCACTTTCAGCTCGAAAGAGACACTGCCACTTGCAGCTTGTACACCTGCATTTCCTCAGATTCACATGCTGACCCTAGTCTGCAGTGGAATGCACTGTCAGCTCCATAAGAGTCACTGGGCTGCAGGGAGAGCCCTGCAGAAGGGGCATCGTCCTGAGGCTGTGGACACACTGGCCTTTATGCCTTGCGGAGCAACCATGAGAGGGAATCCTCGGAGGGGAGGCCTCTGGGGTGGTTAGCACCCTGATATTGAACTTTCATGTTTCCACAACTTTCAGAAACTAGCTTGTGCTGTGCACAGGTGACTGGGCTCGGGTGTCTATGAGCCTCTGCACCCACATCCACGCGCTGTCTCCTACCAAATGCCAGCACTGACATACTGTTGTTTCTTTAAAACAAATCCAAAGTGTTTCCAATCCTGCCTCCCCTATCAGCTACAACTCTGTTTCTCTACATCAATACTCACTGAGTTTTCTAATTTCTGGTGTTCTCAATTAGCAAGTTTTCATATAAACCCATGCAAATTACACACTCATCACCATCATCCCATTAAGATTGCCTTTCACTGCAGTAACCTATGTTCTCAACCTGCTAAATTCAACGGGTCTTTTTTGGGGGGAATATTTTTTTTTTTTTTTTTGTCTTTTTGAGACAGGGTCTCACTATGCAGTTCAGGCTGGCCTTAAGCTCACTTTGTAGCTCAGGCTGGTCTCGAACTCAAAACAATCCTCCTACCTCAGCCTCCCGAGTGCTGGGATTACAGGCCTGTGCCACCACGCCCGGCTGGGGGGAATATTTTAAGGTGTAATCCATATACCATAAAACACACCCATTTTTAAAATGAACAATTCAGCGATTTTTCCATATAGTGACAGAGGTAAGCAACTATTACAATTTGAGTATTTTGTCCTTTCAAATAGGTCTGATACCCATTGGTGTCATCTTACTCCAACTCTCCTATATCCTCCCACCTTGGGGAACAACTAATCTACTTACTGTTGCTGTACTCAATCTGTTCTGGACATTTCATATAACAGAATTGTGTGCTTCAGCCTTCTTGTATATCTTACATGGTTTGAATGTTTAGACTTTCCACAACTGATGGTCACCTGTCATTACTGCAGTAGTAAGAGGTGAGAAGCCAGGGTTCAAGTACTACCTTGGACAAGAGGCTGGGCCCCTGCCCACCTGCCAAACCTTCATTTTGGACTTCTGAGCCTCCAGAACCACAAACAATGAAGTTCTATTGCTTATAAATTACCAAGGCTGCAGTGCTCTGTTATAGCTACCCAAGAGACCAGGACAACTGGCCTCTCTTACGCACCATAATATTCAAAGGGCCGATTTATGTTGTGTAATCTGTCAGCTCTTCATTCTTTGAATGGTGGAACCACCCACTGTGGATACACAATATTCTGCTTAACTATTCATTAACTGATTTACATTGGGGATGGACACTGGTTCTGTGAGCATTTTTGTGGGTTTCAGTATGGACATATTCTCAGTTCTCTTGGGCAAACATAGAGGAGCAAAACTGCTGACTTAAATGGCAGCTCTGCAAATTGAAGTTTTTGCAGAAATGACAGACAACTCTTGGATGGCAGTGCACCATCTTACATTCTCCTCCAGTGTGAGAGGGTTTTGATTTATCCACATGCTTGCCAACTGTTATGATAGTTTTTGACTGATTGATCAAGCCTGACTTTAATTCCAGCTCTTCCACAGGATGGGAAATGGTACATCATCATGTTTTTTCTTTATATTTTTGTTTTAGCCTGGCATATCTTTATCACTTTACCTTGAATATACCTTGTTTATATGTTTTAGGGTTATCTTTTGTTGTGAATAAAGTCAGTAGAAATGTGGGTGTACAAGTATGTCATATCAAGGTCTTCCAATTCTTTTGGATATATATATATATATATATATATATATATATATATATATATATATATATGCATTTTTTATTGGATATATATTTGGAAGTGAAACTGCTAGATCACATGGTAAATCCAGTTTTAATTCTGGGGACCGCTACACTATTTGTCATAGCAGCCATGCCACTGCGCAGCTCTAGGCGCAGTGCACAGGGTTCCTGCTCAGCCACATACTTGCGAGCAGCCCTCCTGCTGGTGGAGGAGCGATCTCAGTTTGCATAGCAAGTGGAAGAAGAGCCAGGACTCAAGTTCATCCAGCCTGGGAAAGCCCGTAGGTCAGGCAAGCCCTTAATATAGCACACCTAATCCCAGCACTCTGGTGGCCAAGGCACAGGGGCTTGGCCAGCTGCCTCGGTGAGACCTGTCTGGGGGGGGGGTTGGAGGGAGGAAGAGCAAGCTTTGGGCTCACTCTCTACTATCATAATAGATAAAGAAACCATCAATCATCTGAAGATCTTTGGCAAAAGGAAAGGGAACCAAGGGATCAGGGGGTGGAAGAGGGAAGAGGCAGTAAAAGAAATGCTGCACTGTCTACATGTGGCAACTCTCCATGGTGGGCATAGTCATTACTACTATAAATCTATACTGATAAAATTTAAAACTTACATAAAATTATCATCAATAGCAACATTCAGATAATTATTAATACTGATGAAACATTTTCTACAATTTATATATTTCATAGGTATATTTCATAGGTGTATTATAATGCTTTGTAATTGTTTTTAAATAAATCTTTCATTTTGGGTAAAACCTAACCCATTGTTTGAATGCAACGTAATTTATTCAATTAATTCAGACTGAGAAATGTCATCTCTGGATTTTCAACAACATACAGTTACAATGATCATTCACATACATGTGTCTGTACTAATGTGAACTATGACTTCTTTAGGACAGATTCCTAGTAATGAAACAAGGAAATGAAGGTGAGATATACTCTCACTTTGTTTTTCTTGTCATAAAATAATTGATTTATATGAGAATATATTCATAAAATCAGTGAGTGGAAAGTGTTTTCTAAAATAGCATGTATGCTATACAATGATTATAGATGTGCACATGCACAAAGACGGAGAGACTAGAAGGGAAAACTATTGGTGATAGATAATCCCTGGGTCATACTTGGCATAGATTTTTATACTTTTTTCTTTGTCATTTCCTGAGTTTTCCAATTTTTCAATACTAATCCAATATTACTTTGGTAAAACCAAAAAGGGAAAACATTTTAAAACACAAAATGATTCTCTCACTTCTCTCCCTCTCTCCCCTTTCATCCTCTCCTTCCCTCTCTCTCTCATCCTCTCCCTCTCTCCCCACTCTCTGTTTTTTTTGGCAGAACCGGGGATTGAACTCAGGCCCTTGCACTTGCCAGGGAAGCACTTATTCCACTGAGCCACCTCCCTGGCCTCTCTCCCCCCCCCCCATCCTCCCTCTCCCTCTCCCACCTCTCTCATCCTCCCTCTCCTTGTCTCTCCCCATCCCCCTCTTTCTCATCCTCTCCTCCCTCTCTCCTCCCTCCCTCCCTCTCTCTCTCTGCACCCTAAGCTTTATCCCCAGGTCCCAGGGATCTATGGAAAGCAAAGGTTTTAGATTAGGCCACACTCTTAGATGACAGGCACACAGACAGCTCTCTATCTGACACTCCCATGAAGCTGCACACTGTTTCCTGGATCAGTGGCTTTCCCTCTCAGCAGCGCTCTCACACTAAGAGCAAGTCCACAAGAGAACATGTGTCAGAAATTATACAAAGCCTGTTTTTTTTCCGCTAAGTGAGCATGCATGCTGTTCATGACTCAGTATGATGTTCACAAGTTGCCCATGACTATAGAGCTGCTTCAGCTCCAGCGCCTGGATGGGTGGCACCAGGACAGCCTGGAATTCCATATATACTGAACACTTCCTTCACGCCCTGCCATTTTTTGGAAATGCTGGTAAAAGCCACCATGCTGCAACTCATTTTTTACAACTGTGTTTGCCATAAGGGTAGAAAACTGAGACAAGCAGGATACTCTACATGTACTAAATGTAAATCCCACACTTTTTGCCTCAGAAAACTAGCATTTACCTTCTGATACTACGTTTTCTTAAACAGAGTGGAGGGCTGAGGGTGAGGCTCAGCAGTTACTCTTGTTTCATCATACACTTCTGTTGTTAACAAGTTAGAGACCCACAACTAATATGAATGACTTCTCCACACTGTCTCCAGAACAGGGGTTACTACGTGAAATATCTGATGGCATCAAATCACAAGAGTTGGATTTCTGCCCTTGCAATTCACATTCCATTATTTCTTTCTCTTGTCTGACTGCTCTAGCTAAAGTTTTAAATGTTCCATTGAGCAGGAATGCTGAGTACAGGCACCTTTTTGTTGTTACTGTTCTTAAAGGGAAGATTTTCCATTTTTCACCATGCTTTTCCCCATTTGGTATAATGTTGGCTGTGGGTTTGTCATAATAGCTTCACTAGATTAAAATATTTCTTTTTCTTTTTTGTATGTGTTTTTAAAAACATTTATTTTCATCAGGGTTTTCTTCATGAGTGAGTTTTGGATTTTATCAAAGACTTTTTCTGCCTGTATCTAGGTCATGTGGTTTCTATCCTTACCTCTGTTTACCTGGTATACTATACATACTGATTTGCTATGCTGTACCACTGCTTTCTGATCCACCTTGTGCTGCTCTGAAATCTGGTGTCTCTTTCTCAGTGTCGAAGCTCTCACCCTCCTGGTGTCTGGGCTTCTGCAGCTTCTTCTTCTTGAAGTAAGCATCAGTGAGGTGTTTGAGGATTTTCACTTTGCTGATACCAATTTTTGTAGAGGTGGCAATGACAAATTTCTGATGTGTTCTTCTTACACAAACACGATTAAGGCTAAGAGGCCCAGCCACAAGTAGCAAGCCACTGGCTAACTGCTTCAGGAAGACCACTCTCTTGCCTCTGACATCCGGTGATGATGATCAAGATGGTGCTGCGAGTGAGGCTAGCTCGAAGTTTCCACACATGCTGAGTGAAGAGTTTCTTGCTGTGACTCAAGAGCTTTCAGGCACTTCTTCAGTAGGGTAGTATCTGGGCAGTTTTCAAAGCTTAACCACCTGGGTACCTTCATTCTTGTCCCCACCGACTGGTTTTGTGGTTGTAGCAAGAACTTTCTCCTTTTTCTTCTCAACCTTTGATTTAGCAGCTGTGTACTTCCTCTTACACAACGCCTTTCTGGAATACACAGCAGATCTGGAGCATTTACTAATTCCTCTAACCAGGACAGGATTTGGGCCGCAGTGCTGCCCCTTCTTTGCCTTCACCCTACCCATTTTTATCAGTACCACTGGCAGAAGCTTTCTTGACTTCAGGTTTCTTCTCTTTAGTGTCTGGCTTCTCAGTTTTTTTTCACCCACCATCTTGCAAGATGGAAAAGAAAACTAAGTTTCCTCCTGGGCTTTTTCTTTTTTTTTTTTTTTTTTTTGTAATTTTTATTATTATTTTTAAAGAATACAAAATAGTGATAGAAGAAAACAGCATTATACATGGTACAAGATTTCACTAAACAAAGTAAAAAGAATCCAACAATGTTGCTGTATTACATGATGCTATGTGCAAAGTCTTAGTTTTTGTACAGTTCCATATATCCTGTTTATAGATCCTGTCTTTTTTATACAGTGTACCTTAATGCTGTAATTTTTGCTGATTATACAGTACAGTTCAGTACTGTACTTTTGTTGTGATACATTACAATGCTGCAGATAAGAGGTGAATAAAAACAAGTCACCAAGTGTGAGTTTCCTTTGACCATTTCTTTGCTCTGAATATTGTAATGTATGTGATATATGCAGTTCCTTAACTAGCACAGGACCTAGTCACAGGAAGGGAACCTGGTCATTAAATGAGGAATATTTATAAATTAACAAATATGAAGCAATTAGAATACTTGGGCCCAACAATGCCTTCATAGCAGTATTCATGGTGTGAACTTTTTTTAGAGGATGTTACTATTGAAAGATGACTATTTCATTGAGGGCTGAGATTGTAAGTTACCTGCAACTATTTATTGTATGAACTATTTTCTGTTTCCCCTATTCCCTGTTTTGTGAGTAGTGGTGGTGACACAGCAAGTCCTCAGATAACCCAGTAATAGGCAATGAAATCGAAGCACTTAATAATAATTTTTAAAAACCTACCAATTAAAAAAAGCCACATATATGTGGCTGGGAATTAACCCATTTCTTCTAGTTTTTCCAATTTCCAGCAAGTCCTCAGATAACCCAGTAATAGGCAATGAAATCGAAGCAGTTAATAATAATTTTTAAAAACCTACCAATTAAAAAAAGCCACATATATGTGGCTGGGAATTAACCCATTTCTTCTAGTTTTTCCAATTTATTGGTATATAAAATTTCAAAATAAGTTCGTATAATACTTTGGATTCCAGTAGTGTGTTGTGATTTCACCTTTTTCCTAATTATACTTATAATTAAAAATAATCTTTTCTTTCCTTTTTCTGATAAAACTGGCTAAGGGTTTGTACATCTTATTTATTGTTTCAGAGAAGTAACTTTTAATTCGCTGATCCTTTGTCACTTTTTTAGTCTGAATTTCATGGATTTCTGCTCTTAACGCTACAATTCTCTCCTACAAGTACAGGATCTGGACTACTTTTGTTTACCTAGGACCTGAGCATGGCAAAATGCCTTTTCTTTGAGTTGGCATTTCCTGATGTAGTATGAGGGTTAGCGTCTGGTTCTACACTTTTTTTTTTTTTTGAGAGCACACTTTTGCAGCAGTCCACCCTCTCTATGGCTTTTGTTACCTGCACTTTGTGGCCTGTGCTCAGCACCTATTGAGAACTGATCTCCTGCCATGCGCTATTCTTGGCACCTCAGCTATTCCACTAGAAGTTTGTATCTTTTGTGCATTTTGTAGTGGGGCACTCAGCTTTTCTGGGTCAATTCAAAATTGTCTTAATTTACTGAAATATATAAATGCTTACAATTTTTAAAATTTTGAAACAATCTCTAGCTTTTTTAAAGAATATAGAACAAAGAAAACATTTTTTCTTGCTTTGACAGTTAAGTTGCCCACATGATGACATCAGTTCTTAAATGCTTATGGTGTGGTTCCTGCAAAAGACACCTTCCTCTAGAACAATATAGCCAGCAATGTGGGCTAGTGGCTCAAGTGGAAGCTAATGCCATTTGTTGTCCGGCCCTCAGGCTCTGTGGCACTCTGCCTCTTGGCCCAGGGCACCGGATGCAGCAAGGGCCTTGGTTCCCCACCACATGCTGCGTGCAGCTGGCCTGCATTCTCCACAGCCTCCTCAGGCCAGATTCCTTGCTTTTCATGTTCCCCACATTTTTGCATCTCTAGCTGAGTTAAAAACACAGCTACACTGTTTCTCAAGCTTAGATTTGAAGGGTAAGGGTAAACATGATTAAGAAATGATATGCATTCGTAACAATGCTGAAAATGAATGTAATTATTAATCATATACAAATAAAATAACAAAAGCCATTAAAAGAAGATTTAAATTTTGCATTCTTGGTAGAAATATCAGAAATATCACTGTTTTTCTTCTTACTGCATATTCCCAAGGGCTCTGTGACTCAGATTTCTTCCATGAGTGGAAACATTAACCTGATCAGGTTGTATCGGCCAGCTTCTCCCTACAGGGTCATTCTCCCCTCAGAAGCTGGTAAGTACTTGGAATGCAGACATTCTGAGGGTCTTTAGGCATCTTGTTCCTCAGCATAGTTGGATTCTCATTTACTGAACCAGCACACACTTGTGGCCACCTGCATTAGTGATGGGGAAGCGGAACCATACTGTCATTTGGGTCCAAGTTATCTCCAAGCTGGCCTGCGGGAGCACTCTGAGCCCACTTCCGTGTCTTCCTACTCCATCTTCGTTGCTCTGCAAGTGTGTAAGCACATATAAGGTGACCTGGGCATATCCTTCTCTTTTCTTTGAATCAGTAATGCTCCAGTATCTAGGTTCCTCCAAATGGATAATGATGCTCAGATCTGAGTTGCAGGTATACACCTTGTTTGTTCTGCATTCTCACTACTTAAAATAATCCTTCATATTTTCTTCCACTACATTTTTATAATTTATTCCCTGTAAATCTTTAGTTCTTCAGAAATGTAATTTGACATGAAATATGAGGTATGGATTTCACTATATTTTCCACAACTGATCCTGCGCACTGCTGTGGAATTTCTCCTCTCATTATAGAAATGATGCTTATCATGATATTGTGACCCTTGGATCATCTGAGAACCTGTGGCTCTGACCTGCAGTCTTCTGTGAGCTGACCTAACTTCAGCCTGGCTTACAGTCCAACACTGCTTCTCTTGGTAGTCTGCTTTATTCATTGATGTCCTCTAGTAAGGTCATTACATCTTCTGCCAGATCACAGCCCTGTCTTCCCATATACAGTAGCAGTTGTCTTCAATTCCCTTTCTTCTGCCTAACAGTTATGATTGATCAATTTGTTCATTATTCCCAATACTTCAATCCCTTTTGCTCTTTTGACTTCTACTGCCTCCAGCTGGTAGAATTTCCATCCTGCTGTACCCAAAAATCTTGGCACAGAGGCAAGATGGACACCTAACATGTTTTTAAACATTTTTTGGTAATTTCTTATTAAACTACAAGTTCCATGTTGGAAGTATAACACAGTAACATAAAATCCCCAGAGTTTAGCATTATGGCAGGCTCATGGAAGGCATGAGTATTGGGAGGAGTTCATAAAATATTCTTAGATACATGCTCGGGTTTACTCCACTGAATGGTGCTGTCTCAGTTCTCATACAGAAACCTGGCAAACATTCTCAATATTCCCTTCCCCTGCCCCCAACCCTAAGGAGATCAAGAGCTCAGAGAGACGAAGAGGACTACCAATCAGATTAGGAAAAGTTATGCAGGGCCCGAGGGCCTCTCAGGGGTCCATGTTAGAATGTGGGTTTATTATTCTAAGGTAGGAAGTCATTAGAAGGTTTGAATCAGTTTGAGGAAGGCTGACTTAGGTTGTAAAACTGGAATGGCTAAGAAGATAGGCATTAGTTATCTACTGCAACTTAAGTTTAAGTGAAGTAAGTTCGGTGCTTCAATCTTACGAGTCACACTTCCAGCACTTTTTTCACTGTATGCGACTAGTTGCTGTTTTCCCCACAGATTAGAACACTTCCACCCTGTAGAAAGTGCTATTGGACAGTGCTACACTACAAGGTTCAACAGGGCATGTAGGGGAAAATGTGGAGACACCAAGCAGCAAGAACAACTGGAAGGCTAGTCCAGAGTTCTGGAGAAAGGTGTGGAGGAATGTGGGGATATAGGCTAGAATGTTCAAAGTGAAGGCTGCAAGTAGGGGTATCTGGGTATATTTAAAAGATATAGCCAATATAACCTGATGCTAGGTTATATATAAGGAGGGGAAGAAGGGCCAGAGACAAAAGATTGCTTCATTGACAGACATACATCAACAGGAGAGACACTATGCCTACGAAGCAGATATTCCTATCAGGATGGGAAATATAGAGGGAGATTATAAAACAAAGCCATTTATACCAATGGTGATAGCATACACTCATGAGTTGAAAAGCAGAATAAGCCCCTAAGTGGGACTCTAAGCTCCATAATCTTAGTCTCTTTGCTGTTCTTGGCACAGAACACTTGACACCACAACTTAAGAGGAAGAGAAGTCTACTTGGTTCAGGTTCCAAAGCGGTTCAGTCCACGACAGAAAGCAAGGTGGCGAGGCCTGCTGCAGGATGCCTGCTCAACCCACGGCAGGGAGGAGGCAGAAAGTGAAGGGACAAGAACACACTATCCAGATCACACCCCTCATAACTGCACCTGGCAGCTATGGACTCAACATGAGCCCATCGCCCACTGATCAGTGCAGTTCATCAGTGCCCACCCAGCAGCCCACCTCTGCACATGGGACAAGGGAAGAAACAGAAAGGAAAACATACACGCAAGTAATTTCTGTTCACTGGCCCAAACGATGATCAGGACATAGCTCTACATCTAAATTTTCAGATACCTGTACTTTAATTATACTACCACCAGCGTAAGTTGTTAGACAATTACACCAGGTCTTTCTCTCCTTCTGAGCTCTATATTAATGTTTTACTGACTACCTCATTTTAATAATATAACTTGTATTTCTATAAGTATATGACTTTTGTTGCAAGCTTTTGTTAAGTTTTGTCCCATAATTTCTTCTTATAGGTATTACTTTTCTATTTCTAACTTCTAAATACACTGTAACTCTCTGTTTCTCAGTCTGAGAGTGGTACACCATTTCTCAAGGGTGATACACTTCCACATGGCCCAGGGTACACACAGAGGCAGTTACTGCTGTTCCCATGAATGTGGGGGCTAAGAGAAGGCTATGACCACCTAATGAGTGCAATGCACTGTGCAGGATACACTAATTTGACAGATATAGACACCCGAGTCCTAGAATCAAACACTTGTACTTTTCTAAAGAAAGCAAAACTTTTCCACAAGGATTTATAATACTAGAGAGGAAAGTAAGCATGTAGACAAGGAAAATAATTATAGTGCATGTGATTAGTATTCTGACCAAGGTTTAACAAAAGTCAGTGGAGTGCGCCAGAAACATAACCGTACTTCATCTAGGAAAACGTTACACAAGGCTTGAGGGCCCAGTCCAGCTAGCAAGGAAACTTGGCAGGAAAAAGAGAAACAATGGCTTCTATAGCCTGAAATACTATTTTCACCTTCTATCTGCTGATTTTGTCCTACCAGTTCCCCTACAAAAGTACCTAGTTTTCCAGAACTTAGCTCATTCAATTTATGTTAGGTTTTTCTCTTTCTTTCTTTTTTTTTTTTTTGGTACAGGGTCTCACCATTTTTGGGATTAGTATAAAACCTAATCCATGTGAAAAAATTACTGTTCATTGTTTGGATAAATGAGTAAAACTAAAAGCTTGAGATTTCAAGGAGCAAAAATAAATAAATAAATAAATAAATAAATAAATAAATAAATAAATGAGTTCTGTTTACTCCCAACTCTGTGCAAACTCAAAATCCAAGAACTGAGATACCTATAGCTAACGTCTAACATTTTACAGCATAACAGAAATATTAGTTGGCTCAGAAATCTACGGTCGTGGTTGAATGTATCCCTCTAAAATTCCAGTGTTGCCAATGCGAGGGCCTTAAGGGGCAGGGCTTTGTGGAGGTAATGAAGCCATCAGGATTTCACCCTTCTAAATAGGATTATGGGCCTCATAAAGGAGGATTTATGCAGCACTTGGCTACGTTGCTCCTCCACCTTCCGTGCAAGGACACAGCATTTCTCTTACAGGGCAGCAGGGACCAGCTGTCACTCTGGAAGTGGAGGGCAGCCCCATCAGACCATAGAATCTGCCTGTTGAGAACTGTGGAAACACCTTTCTAAATTTGCTGCTTTCTTGGGGTTGGTTTTTTTTTTTTTTTTGGTCTTTTTGAGATGAGTTCTCACTATACAGTTCAGACTGGACTCGAACTCACTATTTAGCCCATACTGGCCTCAAATTCGTTTCTCCTTCCTCAGCCTTCTGAGTGCTGGGATGGTAGGCACAGCCACCATATATGGCAATCTTTCTGTTCTTTATAAACAACCCTGGGCTGGGGAGATGACTTGGCGGGCTAAGTTCCTGCCTGGCAAGTGCAAGATTCTGAGTTTGACCCCTGGTACTGAACGCAGTGTAGGCCCGGAACTGGGGTGCACTGTGCCAGCTAATGAAACTGAGTATGATGGCACACACTTCTAATCCTAATGATCTCTCATAGGAGAGCACTATGAGTCTGAGGTGTGCAACAAATAAAAAAAAAAATTAAAAAATAAAACAAACATGCCAACCTCATGTGCTTTGCCTCAGCAACACTGACTGACCCAGGCTGCCATCGCAACAGACCACAAATAGGATGCTTAACTGTCAGGCATTTTCTTCTCATCTTCGGGCCCTGGAAGCCAAGACACGGCGTGGCACCTGCGCAGGCTCAGGTTTCCTCTTCAACGAGAACATCAGTCCCATCAGGCCAGGCTCCACACCGCCACCTCCTCGACACCCAAGGCCTCATAAAGGCCCTCTCTGTCCATCCCCTGTCTGGACTACCTCACAGGACAGCTGAGCCCCTGAAGCGCATGGCAGCTTCTGGGAGGCTGGACTCCCCTCCACTGAATGCCCAAGCACACAACGTGCACTGGCTGCATGGCTGTCCCCAAAGCAAGCCTTTCCTCTGTTGTTCTGTGACCTGGGTTACACAGCTTATGACAGCAAAATGTCAGAAATGCCTCCATACAAGTTTTCATGCCTAGGCTTACGTCTGAAACTGTAAGTTGTATGTTTGAACATTTTACAAAGGCAAATCTGCCAATAATTTAAAATTACTGAAAATTTCAAATGACCTTTAGTTTTACTTGCTGAAAAAATCTTTACATGTTGTCAATAGCACCTTTAGAAATTATGAAATTATATATATTTATTTTTACATGTGATAGTGGGATATAGTTATACACTCTAGTCTTAATTATAGAAAATATAGACAACTAACTACAAGACTTAGCTTTATTGTTTCATAAATGAACCAGTAAAGTTCATTTTACTGAAATGAGCACATGCTTTTCATAAATTAAAATAAATCTCACAAGGTAAAGTACTCATTTTCAAAATTAATTTAATTACATGTTTAAAGTTTAATTACATTTAATTAAGCATTTAAGTTTAATATGAAATAAATGAATTATCAGTTAACTAGTATGAAATGAAATACTGCCTTGATAATTAAAATCTATAAATCTTCCTACTCTGTACAAAACTTCTAGTTCTCAGAAAATACGAATTTTAGAGACCCCTGGATCCAGGCTCCCAGCCAACCAAGGGGTAATTCCTGGCACCCGCTGGGCAGGCTGTACCTGACCTCAGGTGGACACAGGGCCTGGAGCAAATTCTGGGCACCTGGGATTGGGTGACCTGGGAGCATTCCTTATGTTTCTGACCTCAAGTTTCCTATCAAATGAGTGAGTACCACTTCTCTGGAGGCTTGTGGGAGAATCAAATCTGCCAGGGTGAAATGCTAGGAATGGCATCCCAACTACAGTAGGTATGCGCCACAGTTCCCCTCTTCCTTTGTTTAGCTATCTATGCTGGAATATGAACCTTGCACCTTTTGGCTAAGGAAAGTTTGAGTCCAAACACATTTCCTAGGTCAGAGAAGTAACACCTCACCTACTGGGTACATGTCTCCTTTCTGGGGTGCTAGGACAGACCTGGGCAGAACCTGGGAGAGATAGTTCCATTTGGTCTCTACCACCAACTGTGAGAGACACCATGGAGGTTGTCCGCATACAGTCCCATGCCAGTATGTAAGTTTGGCTCACCAGGTGGCAAAAGCTGGGTGCTAATGGGGGCCAGGGGTATAGCTCAGCAGCACAGCACCTGGGAGGCAAGCACAAATGGGGTCTTAAAGTTGATTCCTGGTACCACCCCCTAAAAAAGCCCCAACAAAAAAGTTAGACACTAGCACAGTCAGTGTAATTATTCAAAATTAACCAAAATTATCCATGTAGGTAGACTAAGTAGTATTTGCCCTTTTTCTCAGCTCCAATTTTTCACAATGATATTAATTTTCATTGACTGTGAGAGCTTTTCTCAGGATTAACAGGAGGTGGAACACAGCGTCTGAAAAAGAGGTTTTTCATTCTTTATCAGTGCTCTTTTCTTCAAAACACAAAAGGTGAAAGTGAAAGATGCCCAAACCTGAAGTCGCCAAGCTAAGCTCACAGCCTAACCTGGTTCTACGATGGAATGCAGGTGACTTGGATCAATTGCTCCCATGCTAAAAGCTTCTGGAGACTGTGCACCCCTACTTCTGGAGGGTGAACATGGGGTTGCCAGGGTACAGTGCAGGCAGTAGGGCAGACTGCAGGCTCCCTGGGAAGTCCTCCCACTGCAACAACCAGAGTGCGGCCTGCAAAGTGCCTGCCCAATGCAGACCTGGAGAAGGCAGGCAAGGGTCTGGGAGCACACATGCAGGACTCAGTCTGTGCTGGCTTCACAGGGTGCATTTCCTGAGAAGAAGTCACAGGATGATGAGTCCCCATGCATAATTTCCTGCACAGTAAATCTTCACTGAATGACTCACTTCACATTGAACATAATGGTTTCATAGTGCTAAGGCTAACCAAGCCTACAGCTCTACTTCATAGCTTACTGTGAAAAGAACTGAAATTAAATGTTAATACTTTGTACATTATTCAATACCAAGTCCTGTAATTTTCAGTGATGTTTTACTGAAATTATTAATCGTATAAATGGATTTGGCTCATTTTAACATTTAAACTCTTCCCTACAAAATTCAAACTCTAAATTATCTTGTGGCCTAGAACTATACAGATTGTTTCACTTACAGCATAACTATCTAGACTTAGGAAAGTACATACTTACATACTTACTCTTCGGAAGTGTGCTGTCCTGCTATTACTGTATGTGTTAAGTATTTGCATGGTAAAAGATGCTGACCTAGAACTGTTTCAGATTTTGAGGGGAAATAAATCCAGAGATCATAATGAGCCTCTTATTTTGAGTGTTCAAGCTGTAAATTAAAGCAATAACCAGTCCAACAGTGCAAGAAAGAGAGTAACAAAAAAAGAGGCACGCAGGAGGTGATAAGACATACAAAATTATTACAAGTCCTACATATAATCACAATTACATATTAGAGACACGTGAGGTTGCTATCAGGCTATATATGCTTAGATATGCATTCTTTTAGTTGTGGAAAAAAATGCATTCTATGAACCAGAATTTGCACTCAAACCAGAATTTGCTTTCCTATGTGCCATTACCATACCAGGGTTCAGCAGCAGGAGGTGAAGACATCCTCTCCGGAAGGAAAAACCCGTGCCATTCTGCAGTCTCCAGGAGTTCCTGTGGCATCTTTCTGGATATGTCATAATAGTGGCCAAATCTTGACGGCACTGGTTCACCCTGCGGAAAGCCCATATTGGTTATTTAAGAAAATGATTTTTGTAAGTGGTATTTCATCATCCTACTGCCAGCAAAAGTGATATATATTTATATAACTTAATGCACAAATGCTTCTTTACTACCAAATGTAATAAGCATTAAGATTTCTTTTTGCTAAACTATCTTAAAGAATAACTTGAGTAATAAAGAATACATAATTCTTACTAAGATTCCAGGTTTAAAGAAAAATTAAGCAGTTGCTAAGAACTAAATGAAAACTAATCAAAATTAATTCACTGGTGAGAGGACCCTGCAAAACCAGGTACTTAAATATTCTAAGCTGAGTATTATTTTAAAACAAAATGCTCACAAAGATAAAGCACATGTACACTCACAATTTCTTAAAGGCTTTCAAATTAAGCTTAGAGAGTTCATGGCCAGCCCAAACTACACAGGAAGACCCTGTCTCAACAAAACAAATTAAGCTTAGGACATAAAAGGCACTACATCACTCTAGGCAAGAACACTGCACATGACAGAGTAGGAAGATGCATTTTAGCTGTATTTAGACCAATAGGTCCTTGGTAGACTCACCACTTCACTAATAATTCCTGCTCTGTATTTCCAATTAGTAACTTCTCCAGCAAATTAGCTCTTTTCTAGAAACTGTAATAATTACTGACAATGTATTTATATAGGTTATAAAATTCTACTAATTATTTTATTGCTTTGAATGGACTCTGGTCCAAGTTTTCATTTTACACATTAGGAAAAGAATACACACACATTTATGTAAACACACACACACACTTCTCTACTCAAAGTTGAAATGTTAACAAGTTCCACTTGGCAGTAACTTCTAGCAAAAGCTCTGCTCTAATCTTAAATTATTTCCATTGTCCTAAATGCTAAAAAAAAAAGGCAAATTTCAAAACATTCACCACTAGATAACCTCAGAAACAAAAAGAGCTACATATATAGTGGGTTTTCATCCTACATCATATCTTATTAAATGACAGTTTTTAAATGTGGGTAAAACACAAATTTGCCTGATATCTCCATTCAACACTTCAAAAATTTCTATTTGTAAATTAAATGGCTATACCCACCAAATTATATAGTAAAATGGTACAAAATATTTCTAACAGAGGCATTTTCTCAGACTTAGTCTGTGGGTTTGACATGTCCTAATAAAATAACTTCCTCTCTCCCTAACATATCACTTACTTTCATTAATAAAAGAAACCTATCAGTTGGCTTCAATCTGATCCTCCCAATGCAATGTTAGGTACAAAACATGATTTATCCACTTACTATGAAAGTACTGACAAATAAATTATATGACATTAAAATGTTTCATATAAATAGGGTGCAAAGTTTTTAAATGTAGTTATTAGTCTAAAACAAGGTTTTAGCCTTAGTCCTAAACAAGGTCTGTTCTTTGGCCTATAATCTATTCCTTATCCGGATTATAGTTCAGAATGTTTTCACTGCAATCTCCGCCAGAGCTCATCTTTTTATTGTGTGAGCCCAAGCCCCCTCAACGTTTTAGAAAGGCCTTGACTAACTGAACTTTGATCTGATGTCTTCATTGAGAAAAACACCAGGTTGCCCATTTCAGATGCAAATCCCCCTGAGGCCCAATAGAATTTAGTAAAGACAGCAAAAAAAGAAGAAACCAGAAGTTTCCAGGATCCTCTTTGAGAATCCTGGGGCACACTGGTGTCCTTAATCCACGCAGCAGCATGGATTATGGTGGGTGATAACCTTTCCTGATTCAAAAAGCTAAGCAGAGTGCCTACAAACTGGGTGGAGACTGGATTTGGCCCTGATGAAACACCATGCAATAAAGGCCTGGGCTACGTCAGAACCCTCTCAAAGAGCCTCACTGTGGCCCATTCCCAGGCCTGGCAGGGAAGCTTGCAAAAGCCTACCTGAATCAAATAAGCATGAATAATCTATTTTAGCAGACTGGCCATGGGGAGCAGGAAAGAAAGAGAGACTTTCTACTTCTTTTAAGTTTGAGTTAATAAATTTATTACTGGGCAGAAGGTTCTCGAAGTCCTGTGTACTCTGAGAAATATGCTAAACTGCCAAGAAGAGAAGCATGCTTTGTAAATTGCTGTCTCCATTAATGTTTCCAATTACAATATTAGTGTAATAGAAATCTCAGATTTAGGATGAATCAAGGCAGAAAATTGATTTCATGCTGTGACAGTTTACATAAATATAACACAAATAATTCATTAAAATGTAAAAATGAAATTGGAGGCTTTTCTCATTACAATTGTTATCAAATTATTTAGAAATTAGGATTCAACATGACAGCTTAAAAGTATTCATAAGGTAGACATAGCATTCTGTTAACGATTGAAGACTTTAATTTTTCAATTACAGAAGAAAACAGATATATTCTTACAGGAAAAACAAGTTTGAAAGTTTTCATCTACCTAACACATTAACATATTGTATAATCAGATATTGAAAACACAGAAATCCTTTGAGGTCCAGAACTGTAAGACACACACTTAAACATTTCCTTTAAACAAAAAAGAGCCAAATACTACAAACAATAGTAATAATTATCCATAAAATATTATAATCTGCTTCATAAAAATAAATGCATTAAAAACATCAAACTGTCATCAACAACCAATTTACTTAATCTACTAAGAACATGTTACTCTAATTTTCTATGATGGAAACTTCTATTTTGCACCTATAAATTACCCTTAACATTGCCTCCCATTGAGGAGTACAATGTAATAGTAAAAATTTACTGTGCTGAAAGAAAATGAACTCCACAGGTAGAGAAGGGAAATAGAGCAATAGAAGATACTGGCTCCTGCCGCACGCTGTTAGCAGAAGCAAAACTTTCAGGGAAGAGCTGCGCCACAAGTGCACAGTGCACAGAGAACATTTTCGTACCACGTTCTCACCTCTTGTTTCTCAGTACGGCACAAAGGAAAGCAAGAAGCCAAATAGCCATTAGACCACTTTGAGTCTCAGCTCAGTCAGCCGAACTGGAGCCAGTAATTATTGCATTAGGCTGTTGTGAGAATCCAGTGCAATACTGGCAATGGACATTGTGTAATTGCAAGGCAATGTAGAAATGCTATTAATTATTATGATTGTGCCATGATTCACTAGAGGATCAGAAGATCTATCAGTGTCCTTTGTAATTAATTGTCTTATGGAAAAATAACACTTGTTGATCATCTACACATGCAGACATCTGTCACAAGACTGAGGGGCTAAGCACTAAGACAGAAAGCCAAGGTGCAATGGGAATCAGCATAATGAAGACCCAATGCTGCCATGGGCTGGCATAAAGGGGGCAGGGCCACTGTGGAGAGAGAATCAAAATCCTATGGAAAGGGCAGGGAACGTTTCAAGAACATATCCCTTGATGTGGGCGAGTCACTGGTTTCTGTAACTATGCTACTGATGCACATGTGCACGTGCTCCCCACTTGACATCCCCTCAGTGGAATCCCACTATATTCTCAAGGCCTAGTGACAACTCACACCAAGGATGTGCCTACCCCTCAACAACGTGGGCTGGGACTACTTGATTAATCTTAAACTATAGTCATGTTAACTGCATTTCATTCCAAGTAAAAGAACAGAAGACCAGCATTTTCTTTTGTTTGGTTTTGTTCTAAACTGAACTAGTGGCCACTGGCATTGCTCAGTGGCTGAGCATTTGTCTAGCTGACCTGAGGGCCTGGGTCTGATCCCCAGCACTACAAACTGAACTGGACATCACAGAGTGAACAGAAATCTCACAGTACATGATATGTAGTGGTGATCAAGGGCTACTGGTCTTGGTAAATCACTCTACAAAAAAATCAGCATGGGGCTGAGGATATAGCTCAGTAGTAAAGCACCTGCTTAGCAAATGCCCTGGGACTGACCCTCAACATGGCAAATAGTAAAATAAAATATCCATGAAAGGCAAATATACACATTGAAGGTATTTCAGAGAATAGCAAAGAAGACACAAGATTCTGTTCTCTGTAGCACTCACTTGCTAATAAAATAAAGTTTGACTATTAATTATAAGGTCAAATAAGCTGCTCTGTGTTATTTATTAATGCAACTTTAACTTAATTTAACCCTCAGCTTCCAGACTGTACAATCCACCCATTCATAGAGCCAAGTGACCATTGAGCATCCACTCTATGCCACTGATACAACACAGTCAAACTCTCTTCCTAAGCTTACAGTTTAGTAGGAGATAGATGACAAGTAAGAAAACATGTGATGTGCTGCCTTTCATGGCCTCCAGTGGACTGGAGGAAAACAAAGCACAGCAAGAAACCACAGGAGAGTGGAAAGCCACTCCCAGTGCAGCGACAGATCAGCAAACACATGGAAAAGATGGGAGAATAAGTGAATTTGGGGTCATTGAAAAAAGCATACAATTTTCAAAACACACAAACTTTAAACTTTGAAAATTGAACACTGAGGGTTATTTGCTAATATTTAACCTTAGGGAAGCTGACTCCATAAATAATCAAAGCACCAACAGGCATTGTATTCTCAGCAGTGGAATGGATTGATATAATTTACAATTCAAAACTGTAAATTATAAGGAAACAATGAAGTTTTAAGTTAACAAAGCACCTTTCCCCACACAGTAGGCAGATTTCATAGCAAGCAGTGAGAGTGAAGGCTGAAGAACTGAGGACCAACAGAAGGGCTGGCCTGAGATTGGAGCTGAAGAGAAAAAGCTGAACTCTGAGTGTTGTGGAATCAAAAGCTGGCCAGCCCAGTGTCGTATAACTGTGTCTCAGACTTAGAGAAAAATGAAAAAGGTCTGGGGATGCAGCCTGGTGCCAGAGCTTGCCTAGCATCTGCAACCCTAGATCTCCTAGCATCTGCAATGCCTAGTGGAGGCTCCACAGTAAGTCCTGAGGAAAGGGAAAGGTAGCATCTGTGGCTACACAGGGCCTTCATGAAGCCCCCCACTGTAGGGGACAGGCTTAACCGAACTCCAGCTGTGCTGACTGCCAGGGCTTCCCTCATTTCGCACCTCAGCCAGGACTTGATAGGATGTAACCAGGTTTGGAAGTGGTTAACTCCATGTAGGAACAAAGTTAGCCATTTAGAACCACCGCTGACACTGAACACGTGCAGGTAACCACGCTGGACATACTTGGCTTATCCACTTACTTGCTGTGGCCAGCGCCCTAGAGTAAAGAATTCTATATGCAAAGTAGGGAAGAAATGGAAAAATCCATTTTGATAAAAAAGATTATTTTATTTGTAAGACATATGCCTTCTCAATAAAACACTCTAAATGAAATACCTATTTAAGTGAACAAATACAGTTTGTATTGCGTTTAAAGAGTAACAGGCGTACAGCCAGCATCTATGAGATGAAAACTGGCACCCTCCTGAACTTTCTGAATAGCTTGCAGGGTGACTTGCCTCCTTCCTGGGCAACAACTGGTACCGCCAGGCTATTTTCATCTTCACTTTAGCTTCTGCTGCTGGATGGCTGCACCCATCTTCATCAAGTCCTTTTTTATAGCCATTGTCAAGTAACGGTGCAGGGAGCTCCTAAGAAAACAGAATAAATCACTACAGAGCATCTGTGATACATAGCATAACTCTTCAAATCATACTAGTAAAACTACAACTGGCCAATGTTATTAAAAATTGATGTCTTAGAATTTATTTAAGCATGAAATAACAACAATGTAGCCATTTCTAAAACAGGAAAAGGGTATAATGTAAAATAAGATATTTAATGCTTTAGTAACGAACTAGAATTTGAAAGTATCAGTTTCTATGCCACAAAAATCAATCGCTATTCCAGTAAGTAATGCTAAGCACACTTTTCAAATAATGTATTTTAAAGCAAATCTGGAATTATCACTTACATGTTACATATAATTATAGTTATATTTCCCACAAGGTAAAAATAAAGCATGTATGCAATCTATTTACTGGTTTGTAATTCTAGAATTCAATAAACTCATTCACCAAAATAATGGATAAAGTAACAACTAAAAATAAAGACATTTATTTTACCCATTGTCAAATATTAGTTTTGTACCTGTTTCTGATTAAATGAAGAGACAGGGCTAGGGAGATAGCTCAGCAGTCTAAGTACCTGCCTGGCAAGTTCAAGGACCTGGGTTCAATCCCCAGTACCACATGCTGTGCTGGCCCCACACTGAGCTGGCTACCAAAACCAGGTATGGTGGCACATATCTATAATCCCAGTGCTGAGGAAGCTGAGACAGGAGGAGTCTGAGCTGTGTAGTGAGACCTTGTAACAAATAAATAAATAAATGATTTTTAAAAAGATTAAATTATGAAATAATTCCAATTTACTAATTTTATTTTGTATTTTTAATTTTTTTTTTTAACATAGCCTGCCTCAGGTTTATTTATGCAAATAGCACAGGAGGACACCCCCCACACACACAGATGGCACCCTAGGGGTCACACCAGTCCTTCTATTTTCACATCAGCAGATAACAGGCTTTTACTGTGGAGTGTTCATGGGGGCCTGGGCACTTTTGGTAGCCTGGGGATCTTTGGGAGCCTGGGCTGGAGGAGAAGTTGGAGCCTGGGCTTTAGCTGGAGCAGAAGCTAGAACCTGGGCTGTAGCTGGAGTAGAAGCTGGAGCCTGAACCTTTGGCTGGTGAGGCCTGTGATCTTTGGCAATGCGGGCATAGATCTGCTTTCCAAGATTAGGGTGGGAAATACAGACATAGGCTCAAGTGAGCCTATGGTGTACTCCCTTTGGGATGACTTGGGTTTGACCTCCTTGGGCTTGAAAAGAGCCTTGATAGCCTTGGCGCATGCACTCATGGTCTTGGCATTGTTTGCTTTCATCTTCTTTAAGCCCTTCTGGTTGTGCTTCTTGGCAAAACACATGTTCCTGAGGAACTTGGGGTCTGCCCCCTTCAGAGATGTGTATCTTTGTGACAGGTTTCTTGATGCCGTTTCTGTGCCATTTTCAGGACTGGGTGTGTATAGAGTGGTTCTTGAACTTAGCCAGAAGTGCACTGTAAACCGTGGCTGCCAAGCGCCTGGAACCTTACTAATTTTAGAAGGTGACCTAAGGGACTACAAAAAGCAATAAATGTTTTGTTTTAGTAAACAGATCCTATAGAATTATTTATTTATTTTTTAAATTTTAGTACAGGGTCTATAGAGTCTCACTATGCAGATAGGACTCTCAGATCAGACTCCTAGTGATCCACCTGTGTTCTGCCTCCCAGGAGCTGGGATTACAGGTGTGCACCACCATGCCCAGTCTCAATCTCTACCCTCAGTGTGTCCCGGCACATCTAGAATTTCTTTGAACAATAAGTTTTTTGAAGAAGAAAAGCATACGAAAATTCATAACTCAGTCAGAATTATGAAGATGACACCAGGCTTTAGTAAACATAATTTCATAAACTGTCACT
This sequence comes from Ctenomys sociabilis, assembly GCA_004027165.1. Lineage (NCBI taxonomy): Eukaryota > Metazoa > Chordata > Mammalia > Rodentia > Ctenomyidae > Ctenomys > Ctenomys sociabilis. Next base: position 22,302 of record PVKA01002267.1, on the reverse strand, counting down.
TTTATTTTTGAAGATCAATTTTATGTTGAGACTCACACTGTGAACTAATCAGCTCAAAAATAAATTATATATTTGGGCCACTGCCTGAAAGACTTCAAAATGATTCAGATGGTTTTATTTTTTTTCTGAGACAGAGTCTGGCTACGTAGTTCAGACTGGCCTCAAACCTTGAGGCCCTCCTCAGTGCTGGGATTACTGGTGTGCACTGCCACATCCAGGGGGCTCCTGTTGCCACTCACACCAGTGTTAGGATAGTCATCACACTTGAACTCTGAATCCTTCATTCCTACCAAAGTATACAAACTTAGGATACCCAGTAATTTCTCTTTCTAATGGAAATATCTGTGACGATAAACAGCGCAATACAGCACCATTTTAGGAGTCTGAGCGCCCGGCTCCAAACACCGACTTCCCATGAGCAGCTGCCTGGGTGCCCTGGTCCACCATCCAGATCTACCTTGATTCTTCTCTGAAAAGCAGTACTTACCTCAGCATATTGTCATCAAAAAGAAGTAACTTCAAAATGCAATTGCTAGGCAGTAAATGCTGTACCATAGGAAGTTATTCAAATCTGTTTCTCTGAGCTACATGTTTTATATTACCAGTGTTATGGAACAGTTACTATAAAATACTTAGATTCTGGGGCCAGCAAGATAACTTAGGGGAGTACAGCACTACTCAGGCAGAACACAGTGGCCTAGGTTCATGCCTTGCTGGCCCCGCCCACAGGGCACGCTGAGATGGTGATTGAGAGTGGGCATGGTGGTGCTGCACCTGTAATCCCAGCGCTTAGGAGGCTGAAAAGAGAAACATCACTACGAGTCTGATCTACATAGTAAGACCCTGTAGACCCTGCAGACCCTGTACCAAATACATTAAAAAAAAAAAAAAACCTCAGATTCACATATTTCTCAAATGGAGGAATGTGCAGTCATAGTTATGATAAAGGTTACCCATACTGAAAATTAATTTTTCAACAGGGATGGAATAAATCTATTCTAATATTTATATACATTATCTCCCACTATTTAAAATGTGCAAATTGAAAGATAATGTTGTTAAATTAATGCGTACAGAAATGAATGAAATGCTACCTGGATATGGTGGCACATGCCTATAGGACTAGATCCTTGAGAGGCTGAGACAGGAGGATGCCAAGTTTGAGGACAGGCTGAGCAACTTGGATCCTGTGTCAAAATAAAGCTTAGAAAGGCTGTAGACGTAGCTCTGTGACAGAGCCCTTGCCAAATGAACATTCAGTCCCTCACCACACATACACAAAAACCCTAAAATAAAATAGCATAGTATTATTAATATAGTAACACATCTAAATGATGTAAGACTATAAAAAATTTCTTTCATTTATCTTATTACATATGAACTATGCTTCTGAGCCTGGGCAGTCAGTTCCTGAAGGTGCATTCCTTTCCTTAGAAACGGGGTCTTAATACGCAGTTCAGGCTGGCTTGAACTCACTATGCACACGGCTGGCCTTGAATTGGAGTGATCTTCCCTCCCAGCCTCCCAATGCTGGGATGACAACAGGTGTATGGCACCATGTGCAGCTCTACATGTGTGTGTTTTAATCACAGATTACACTGCCTTATCATAAGCAGTCACTGTATTTGGAGCTGGGGGGGGGGGTCAGCAAACAGTTATATGACTGTAAATGCAAAAATTTGGACAAGGCAAAAAGACACAAGCTCTATTTTTATAAAAGTAGTCAAGGAATGTCTCTTTGATGAGGTTAAAACCAATGAAGATAATTATAAAAATCATCCCACAATTAATTAATGACTATAGTTTCCATATGCATGTGAAATCACCCATATATAATTAATATATCACCCATATAACCTTGTAGGGGACAGCTATGCTATTCTTCAGATCATGACAGACTAGAAAGAGCACTAATGTTTAGAGATTCAGGCACATGAATCTTGAGGGCACCAAGTTTTTTTTTTGTCTTTTTGACGCAGGGTCTTTCTATGTAGTTCAGGCTGGCCTTTAGGTAATTTGGTAGCCCAGGCTGATATCGAACTCACAGGGATCCCCCTGCCTCAGCCTCCTGAGTGCTGGGATTACAGGTGTGCACCACTGCACTCAGCTTCAGAGGATCTCAAACTTAATCTCATTTTTTTTTTTTTTAATCTTCTAGCACTTCTGATCAGTAGTAGTAGAAAAACTCATGGTCTGCCAGACATGGAGCATGCCTGCGTCCAGCACTCAGAGGCTGGAAGGAATCACTGTGGTGCGCATGACCATGCACGAGAGCATGTTGTCAGAGCAACTTGGGAAATGGGCTAATTGGTTAAGGCTGAGCTCCAAACAAGGCTGGGCAATCCATGTTAGGGTCTGGAGATCACCTTACCACAGCCCGGCTGTGAGCCAGCTGCAGAGGCTGTGAGCTAGACACAGACCCAGGAGAAGTTTAAGGTCACGCAGGGAGGAATAAGGGGGTCCAGCCTGCCATGGTGAGGGGCCTGGCTGGCCTGGGACTTAGGGGTCCAAGTCTGAAAGTGATGGCATTAAGTCTCACAGACTGCTTGGTCCCTTCACCCTTGACTGACTGCCTACTTCCCGCACAGAATTCTGGTCTTTCTGCTTTTTCCATCTGCCAGTGTTATGATTAAGCACAGGCCTTCACTTGGGCAATTGCTGTAGCCTAGGGTGTACAGACAGGGCAGGGGCACCTCAAACTCACAGGCAGTAAAGCTGGGCCAATCCAGCAGTGACTTGAGGGTTGTGGTAGTTGATATATAGTGTCAACTTGGCTGAATAAGCTCCACAGCTGGGACACTCTGGTGCCACCCTGCAGGTGGGCAGGGCTCAACCTGAAGTGCAATTGTTTCCAACTTTGGGCCATGGGCTGCCCCAGAGTGACTTAGCACAATAAGTATACATAAAGGAGATGAGGAAGGCTTCTGGGCACCACCCTGCCCACTTCCATGGAGAAGTCCCCGTCTTTGGGGGAGCTTGATCTTTGTTGCAGTGCCACTTCAGAGGAGCTCCGTCTTCATGGTCAGCGCAGAAGAGAGGCTTGATGGATGCCACAGCTACTGCTGCTCCTATGCTCTTCATTGTCTTCTGCCGCCATGAAGCCATGAAGTGCTGTCGTTTGCCTTGGAGCCAGTGGAATATGGACTGAACCCTCTACAAGCTGTGGGCTAAAGAAACATTTCTTTCCTTCATTTTGAGTTTCGGGTATTTGTCCCAGCAACAGGTAAAAAGTAGTTAGGATAAGGGTGCACACAAAAATCTGGAGTACTGGAGTGAGTACAGAGCTAGCAGACACCATTGACCAATCAAGTCCAGTGGGATAGATGGCAGAGCATTCAGCATTTATACACAAAAATATGCACATGGAAACAAAATAGGTCTTCACAGCAACTGGCTGCACTTCCCAAATACCTGTGGATTCCAATTTGCAGACCTTCAAAAGAAAGCACTCATTCAAAAACACTATGGAATGTTTCTGAACTCATTTTTCTTTTTCCTCAGTTTTTCTTTTGCTCTGTTTCTTTCTTCTTTGTTGCTCTCTATTACTTTTATATAATTCTATTTCCTTTTACACTATGATCTTTTATATCACTGTTCTCTCTTCCTTCACATCTTCTTTTATTTTTCAAAACACACTTTTCCTTATCTACACCTTCCATCTTGACTAGCTGTCTTGGTTACTTTTCACTCACTGCTGGGACAAAATGCTCAACACTCCAATTTAAAGAAGGAGCGGTTTATTTAGCTCACAGTTTGTAGAGGTTTCAGTCCATACTTGGGTAGCTTTAGGGCCAAGTGGCACGTGGCAGCAGAAAACAGCAAGGAGCAAAGGGAAGGGCAGCAGCTGTGGCTTCTAGCCAGCCTCTCTCCCCTTCTTATATCATAAACAAGCTACCCTGGGGCTGATGTCCATATCTTCCTCTTGCACAGGATGGGAATACTTACAAAATAAGAATCCTGGCTCCTTGCTGTGTCACTTAATTAAACTTCTAAGCTTCTGATGTTGACATAATGTATCAACCAGTACATTAGCATCACTATTAAGCTTTACTAATATTTAGATATTTGGTTAATTCTGTACTATATTGCTGAATTATTTTCTAATCTAAAATGGTGGTTTGGTTATTGTAGTTAGTAGACATTTACTATGTATCAGTATTTTTAAAAAAAAAAATCTTTCATTTATTCATTTGGTATAGGGTCTCATTAAACAGCTCAGACTCATAGTGATCCTAGTGTTTCAGAAGGCTGAGATTACAGGCGTGCGTTACCACACCCAGTTTCAGGGGCTGGCACAGCATGCAGCATAGCATGTGATACCAGGGATCAGAACCAGGTCTTTGCACTTGCCAGGCAGGCGATTAGACTGCCAAGCTATCTCCCCAGCCCTGTGTATCAATATTTAGTTAGATTTTTCAATATTATAATTATGAATCTCTTCTATTTGGTTAAGGATAGTAGAGTGATTCCTTTTATTGATTCTAATGGTAAATTAATATCCAGTTTGTCTTTGACTTGAGTATTGTTGCTGACTTTGTCACTATTTTGCTAGTGTGGCATGGTTGATACTACTAATTGGTTTTTCTTTATTCCAATACCTAGTCTAATTTTGGCTAATCAACAACATTGCAGCTCATTTTCAAAGAACTGGGTGCCTAGCCAGTTAGCTCCACTTTGTTCCCCTGAATCAAGAGAGGTGGCTGGGGCTTGAGACCCAGGCCATGGCCTACTGTTAACCATGCCAAAGTGTACAGCAGGCATCAACTGAGGGGAGCACTGACCCACAGACATGAGCACAGCAACACAGGAGAGAAACATGACACAGCAGCACAGGAGAGAAACACAAAGGGACAAAACAACAGAATGCCTTGAGACCTCTCACCTCCCTCACAGCTGACCCATAGGGAGACCTACAAGGGAGGAAATCAAAAAGTAAACAGGTAAATTATGTAAATGATAAAAGAGAAGACAAAAAACAGCTAAGTTATTCACTGAGCTCAACAATGACATAGCTAAGTAGATGACAAAATGACAGAAACCATGAATGACCAATTTAGCACATAATGAGAATTCAAGAAAATGTACTGAAGAAAAATAAAGATTAAAAGTTCTATTGAAAGTATGAGCAATGTCAGGGTCCACAGAGAGGAATGAATGCTGGAATTAGAAGACTGTTTACAAGAAAGGACAGCAGAAAACTTCCCCTCTCTGTAATATGTCATACTTGAAATCCCAGAAGTCCAACAGAAGGACAAAATCCTACAAACTACTGGAAAAAAATCAACATATCACTTGTAGTGAAAAACCCATTAGAATTATAGCAGACTTCTCAACATAAACCCTAATGGCAAGGAGAGTTTATAATGGAGTATTTCAAATGCTAAAATAAAATAACTTTCCTGCAAAACTTTCAAAATCAGTAAAGGAACAGGGCTTCCCAGGACAAAGAGCACCTAAACATCTGTATCCACTAAACAAGTACCCCAAAAGCTTCTCAAGAATACTCTAGGGACAACAAAGTCAAATGGACCAACTGCAACAAGCAGGGTGAGCAGTTAAGCAAAAGGGTAGAATAGGTCAGCAACAGAAAACTAATCAAGTGACAGAAAATACTCAACACCTTTCAGTAATAACTATGAATGTGAGTGGTCTCAATTACCTAACCAAACAACATGGTCTGCCAGAATGGATTAAAAGTCAAAAACCTAACAGTATGTGATGTACAAGCCCACCCTGGGCTGCACAGTGAGTTCAAGGGCAGCCTGAACTCCAGAGCAAGACCCTAGCTCAAAAATAAAAATAAAAATAAATTCCAAAAAAGGAATTCCTAGCTTAGAAATCATAGAATGGAACACAATATTCCATGTAACAGGGACAGCCAAATAAGTAGAAGTAGCACTCTATTACCAGACAAAGTAAACTTCAAGCCAAAGCTGTTTTGGAGAGGCAAAGAGCATCATTACATATTAACTTAGGGAATAACTAAACAGGGACAGATAATGATTATAAATATATATGCACACGATGCAACATAAAACAAACCCCACTGGACATAAAAACTATTGCATAAACAGCAGCACAGTGATAGGAGAGCTCAAAACCTCACTATCCCAAATAGATCAACCAGATAAATATTTAGAAGTCTATCAGAGTTGACTCACACCTTCAAACATAAGAACCTAATAGCTACAGAGTGTTCCATTCAACAACACAGTAAAATTCTCAGTAGCATGTGGAACTTTCTCAAAATAGACTACATACTAGCCAGCAAAACAAACTTAAGTACATGCATCTAACAGATTACAGCACAATGAGTCTAGAAATCAATAGCAAAAGAAATGACAGAAATCATACAACTGCATTGAAATAAACAATATACTCCTGAATAATCAATGAGTAACACAAGAAATCAAGAAAGGGAAAATACCAGCTCCTAGAATCAAATAACAATGCCAGAAGAACTCCTCAGAACCCCTAGGACACAATAAAAGCAGTGCTTAGAAGTTTATAGGGGGCTGGCGAGATAGCTCAGCAGACTAAAGTGCCTGCATTGGCAAGCGCAGGGACTACAGTTAAATCCCCTTTCCTACATGACATGCCAGCCCTGCCCTAGGGCAGGCTGAGCCAGCCACAGAGTCTGGACATAGTGGTACACACCTGTAATCCCAGCACTGAGGGAGGCTGAAAAACAGGAGGATCACTATGAGTCCAAGCTGCATAGTGAGACCCTGTAACAACCAAATACATCAAAAAGAAAGAAAGAAAGAAAGAAAGAAAGAAAGAAAGAAAGAAAGAAAGAAAGAAAGAAAGAAAGAAAGTCTATAGCTGTGACTGTTCCCATCAAAAAAACAAAGCAAGCCCAAATTAGTAACCTAATGATATACCCGGAGATCCAGAAACACTAGAACAATCCAGATTCTTAAGACATAGGCCTTGGTAAGATTGTTCTAAACAGAACTACAATTGTGCAAGAAATAGCATTGAAAATCAACCAACGAGATCACACCAAACTGAAGCTTCTGCATGCCAAGGAAACTACCAACAGAGGAAAGGGACAACCACAGCAATGATGACAAACCTTTTAGAGTTTTCTGTAATACAAACAGCCTGCTGCAGGTCACAGGCCATATTTGCCACTACTGACCTAGAGGACAGGGAAACATTTTCACCTGCTACACTTGTGATAGAAGACTATCTACATATATAAAGAACTGAAAAAAATCAGACACCCCCAAAATAGAAGACCTAATCCAAAAATGGGCAACTGAAGTGAGTATATAGTTCTCAGAAATACAGATGACTAATAAATATACCACAAAATGTTCAACATCTCTGTCCAATACAGAATTGCAAATTAAAACAACACTGAGATGTTGTTAACTAAGCAACACGTTACTCCACAAATAACGATTATTCGCAAGAAATAAAAAACTAATAAATGCTGGAAAGGCTGTGGGAAAAGTGCCCTTCTACATTGTTGGTGGGAGCACAAAGTACTGTAAACACTGTAGTAATCAATGTAAGATTCCTCAAAAAACTGAAAGCAAAAATTCCAATCACCCCAGCTACTGATTTTTTAGGTATTTTCCTGATCCATCCCAACAATGATACATGCACACCTACGCTTACAGAGTACAATGCCTGTGCCTGTTAGCTAAATCTTGGAAGCAGTCTCTATGGCCCTCAGCAGGTGAATGGCTGAAGGAAATGTGCTGTTTTACATGGGGTAGCTCTGCTTTGCCATAAAGAAGGATAAGCTTGAGCAATTGTAAGAAAGCGGATGGATATTGAGATAAAGAGTCTTAACTGAAATAAGTCAGACAAATAAGCTTAAATATCTTTTACATGAGAAATCCAAAGTACTGTGCATATAAATTAAAACACAAAATAAAAGATAATAGGAAGCAGGGTTATAGATCTTTATCAAATAGGAAGGAAACCAGGAGACTGAGGAAGGACATGGGAAGAGGGGCAGGACATATAAAGAGAGTAACTGTGCAGTCTGTGTCTCAGAAAACTGAGGAGGCACACTGTACTCACTGTAACATTACACACACACACACACACGTCTTCCTATGATTGCTGGCTTTTCAGCGCCATTCCCAGAAAAGATTAAAAATCTCCACTTAAACAAAGTCAAACAAAACCAAACTCAGGGATATTTATGTAGCTCAACTCTCCTTAATTATCAACTACTGCACAGGGGATCGTTTTAAAAAGGCAGGGCCTGTGTCTTAGTCACTTGGTCATTCTTGACAACTGCTACAGGATTGAATGTTGGTGTCATTCTCAAGTTAACAGGCGAAGCCCAATCTCCAAAGAGATGGCTTCTGGAAACAGGGTCTTATAGAATTACATGAGGGCCAGAAGTGGGGCCTTAGGTGAACAGTGATAGAGTCCTTCAGGGATGTGACCAGGCTGAGTCCACTGAGCACATAGGAACAGACTGCAAGCCCAGAGGTGCCCTAGCCCAAAATAGAGTCCCTGCTGCCTGGGGCTCACACTGCAGTCTCCAGACCAAAGTTTATGCCATTTAAATGCTCAGCTTATGTACAGTATTTTTAAATAGCAGCTCAGGGAAAACAAAGTAAGATACCACAACATGGGGTGCATTGTAACCAATAGGGGGAGGCAGCACTGGATTGAGAAGTGGGCAGAGAAGCAGGAACAGTGAAAAAAAGAAATATTCAGGTACCTTTGTCCTCTACTACTTAGAAATGTTATTTAAGTGTTCACTCAATACAATATTCCCTTTGGAAGATCTAAAAATAAATTAAAGCACCTGCTTAGGCAGACAAAAGGATTGGGATTTGATCCTGGCATGCCCTGCTGGCCCTGTCCCCGGGGCATAGTGAGACAGCAACTGAGAATGGGCGTGGTGGCATGCCCCTGGAAAACTCAGCACTTGGGAGGCTGAAAATAGGAGGATCACTATGAGTTCAATCTGTGTAGCAAGACCCTGTAGGCCCTATACTGAATACATAAAAAATAAATAAATAAAAATGAAAAGCTTAACAGGATTAACGACAGTACTATGACTTGATGATCCTGCAAGGCATGGTAACTGCTACAATGCCACACTCGTCCTAATGCCTTGTCTTCTTTTTATAAAAGTTTTTTAACTTCATTGAAATAAGTAATTATATGGAATATTAAAAACTGTAGACAAATATTGAAATGTGAAAGATGTAAGGTGTAGACACTAAATTTTTGAGAAATATTTCTGAGATGAATACGTAGCATGAAATTAATAGCTTACAATTGTAAATAAATTATTTACCACCTTAAATGAATATAACTGTAAAAACTATCCCAAATAAAAATGAAGCATTTACATATCAATCATATAATAGTTTACTCTGTGCCAAAAATCAAGATCAAATCTAATTATGTTCATATAATTAGAATGCTTAAAGTAGAAAGGGGTAGGCAATAAATATTTAAGGATTAAAAATTTCTGAATTTATTTGAGAATATAGTACTACATTTCCAAGAAAAATGAACCTTCTGCACAAGAAATTTGAATCCAAGATAGACAAAAATGAAACTGTCCAAAATTTATTGTAAAGAAAAAAATCATTAAAGCATATACATAAAAAATGAGCTATGGGGGGGCTGAGAAAATGGCTCAGTAGAAAAAGTGCTTCCCTGGCAAACTCAGGGGCCTGAGTCCAATCCCTGGTTCCACAAAAAAAAAAAAAAATTAGCTATGGAAGAACAAATTAAATAGCATCTTATTCCACATTAGAAAGGGGAAAAAAAAAAGTGTAAGAAACTAATTAATTCAAAGGACTGAAAGAAAAAAAATCTGTCCTCAATGAATTTTATACTTAGCAAACATACCTTTGAAAACTAAAAGTAGAATATTTTCCAGTTATACAAACTTGAAATATTCTAATACTTCCAAATGTAGCATATAGGAAATAACAACAAAAAGCATAATCCAAGAGACAAGAGAAGTTGCTATATGGTCCTGGATAAAGAATAAAGAGCTCTTGCCTATAATCCTAGCTCTTGGGAGGCTGTAAACAGGAAGATCACTACGAGTCCAATCTGGTAGGAAAACCCTAAACAACCTGTAGGCCGTTCTCTAAAATACAAAAAAAAAAAAGTATACAGAGCTCTTAAAATGAAAAACATATTGGATGAAATCATTTAAAAGGTCATTGAAGATTTTTACAAAACAGAATCAATCTTATGTCCAATTATATTTTTTTCGTGTGTGTGTGTAACAGACAAGGAAGAATATAAAGTTAATGGAAAATGGAAATCTACTTTTAAGGTCTCTAATACTAGAGGAAAGTACTATACCATGTCTTTTAAATAGATTGTAGGTGAAAGATACAGTATAAATCTTAAAACAAAAATTAAGATTAAACAATGTTCAGAAAATTGAATTTTAATTAATTAAAAATTAAATAGTTCATCTTTTTCTTTTTTGGGGGGTGGAACTGGGGACTGAACTCAAGCCCTTGAGCTTGCCAGGCAAGCGCTTATTCTACTGAGCCATCTCCCCAGCCCCTAAAAATTAAATATGTTTATTTCAAAACAACTGAACTAAAAAGTTTTCATAATAGTAAAGAATTACTAAGAGTAAAACATAAATATAGAATGGCAAATATCTGACCAGCACTTCTAACTGTCTGGAGATAGGATATCACACAAAGTTCTAGTATGTCGTGGACATGGACAGTGTCCGTAATGCTGTCACTTGTGGAACTGACCTACTGCTATTTCCTTGATATCCACCCTGTAGACTTGGACAGAATCATGACCCACAGGATGCAGGAGAAGTCCATTTGTAGAGCATGCTGACGGAAATGTTTTGCTACTGTATACAAAAGAATAACTGGAAGATTGCTTTTGTGTACTTCTTATTCTTCTGTGATTGTTTGCCATATTTTATGGGTTATTTCCATTCTCATTCATGGACTTGTGGTCATTTTGATCCCTCTCTAGAATATCTTTTAGTAGTCTGTAGGGTTGGCTTTGTCATCATAAAATTCTTTAGTTGTTCTTTGTCATGGAAGTATTTTACTTCTCTGTCAAACTTGAAAAGAGAGTTTTGCAGGGTTTTCCTTTAAATGTGATCTTTTTTTCTCTAGCAGCTTTTAGTATACTGTTCCTGTGTTGAATTTCTGAGATCTTCATTAATATATGTCTGGGTGTGGTTTTAATTTAGTTGATGTTATTTGGTGTTCAATATGCTTTGGTTACCTGAATGTCAGATTGTTTTCCATATTTGGGAAGTTTTCTGCTATTACTTCTGCCCATATTCTTTTTATATCATTTGTATTGACTCCTTCCTCATTGATGCCTATTATTATTCTTACATTGTTCATCTTTGCATCATCTTGCAGATGTTGAATTATTTTTTCCTGCATCCTAGTTGTTTTTTTTAATTTTTATTTTATTGAAGTACAAATATCAATGAGACAGTTTTAAGATACCTTGATAAGATGGATTTCTTCTTTGAAGAAAAACAAAAAAATAAACCTTATATGAACAGAATGATGACAACTTTCTAATCCCAAAATACACATCAGTGTCAAGTGTACTTACTTTTCACCAGAAGCATTTTTTTCTCATTCATAAGATGCTGCAACTATATTTCTTCTTTTCCCAATTCATGCCTTTCTATGCTTACTGCTGTATAATATTGTGGTCTTTGTTTTGGCAGATGCGTGAGCAAAATCTGATTCTGACAGTTTGACCCTTCTCACTTTTTATGTTCTCTAGGGCATAATAAAACCCAGGATGCAATCCCTCAGCAGTTAATGAAGCTTCACCCCACACCCTCTCAATTACCGATGCATTACACCAACTCTGGGCGTCATACTCCTAAGCTACTTCACAATTCAGCAGAAGTACTACTGAGCTATTATGCAGCAAAATAATCCATGCAGCATGAGAAATCCTTCTTAAAAATAAAATCTTTTGATCCTTGCAGGTTTGAGTAACTGTATAATTAATGCTACTTAAGCATTATCCATGTATCAGTAAGTATATCAGTGTCCATGTTAGTTTGTTGATTTTTTTGTTTGTTTTGTCCATTTTATTTGTTGAGAATTGCAAACAAAATAATCCAAAAATGATATTCCTTGCTTACCATAATCTGAAAAATACTTTAGACATGTAAATATATCTACACACTAAAGGTATATTTGCCACATTATCTTCCATTAAAATACTTAAAACTATAAAGGAAGGCTCACTTTAGGTAAAAATCATTCACAAAAATGTCACACAGTGGCATGAAATTAGGTCAAGTGATATAGTTGATGCTGCGCTAAGTAATTTTAAGATTAACTGCTTAGCAAAGTAACTTATCTTTTAAGTGAGTTATAGTTCCATGCATATTTCAAATTAACTTTTGTACAGATTAAATATCTTGGTGTAATGTTTTTTCTTGGATATAAAAGCAAAAATATTGCTGCTACAAAAAAAGTGAAACATTTTCAAATTGGTGTACAAATGCTGTTTTAATAAAACTGAGCATAACCATCGATAAAAGCAATGATCTGAAAAGCAGGAAGATGCAGAACAAAACCAGTAAGGAAAGAACCACATGCTCAGCACCTTTCCCCCTGGCCCTGCCACATTTCTTCAAAGCATGTAAACTGAGAGCATGGTGAGAAGACCAGGTCCTCTCAGAAGAGAAGAGAAGAGAAGAGAAGAGAAGAGAAGAGAAGAGAAGAGAAGAGAAGAGAAGAGAAGAGAAGAGAAGAGAAGAGAAGAGAAGAGAAGAGAAGAGAAGAGAAGAGAAGAGAAGAGAAGAGAAGAGAAGAGAAAAGAAATGCTGTTCTGCACTAGGTATTCAGAAATGAAGAGAATGGATCGCACTAGAGAGAAAATAAACATCACACTATCATCATTTAAGCAAAAATCCTCATCTAATTATCTAAAAATATTTAATCCATCACATTTTAAAAGATAACAATTACAGAAAGATTTCCAAGGAATTTAAATACATACATAATTAATCTTTGACCTCAGTCCTGTGCTAGTAATGTGGTTGAGAAAACAAGGAATAGGCAGACGTGTATTCCTTCTCTGGACCTGAGAATGTTTCCGCTAACACCAGAGACAGCTGTCAGGCCTTGGCCAAGGCAGCCCATGACAGAACAGTGCCTGTGGGCAGCGCTGACTGAGAAGGACTTTGAAGGGAAATGCACTGAATTTCTTGGCATTCTTAGAGTATTAACAGCCATATTATGTTCTCATATATATCGAAACTCAGAACCATCAAGTTGCTAAAAATAACTTTACATGTAGTCTATATTAATGTCAGTAATTTTCCTACATTTTATGTATTTGCTTAAAGAAAAAGGATGAATTGTGGATATCTGTTAATAATATGTAATAGTCAAAACTGCAGTATATTTTTAGCAGTTTTTTTACCTAGTGAAGTTCATGTATTAAATGCTATCAGTATTTTACGTGGCTCTGGGTATATTACATATCAAAGCAACTCCTGCCAGCAGGATAATAGGAGGTAAAGTCTTTTTTGTTTTGCAGTAGTGGGGATCAAAGTCAGGACCTTGCAGGTGCTTATACTGCTGAGCTATAATCCCGGCCTAATAGAAGGTAATGCCCTGCAAGTAATTTCATATTTAAAGTGAAGAGAGCTCTCAGTTACATGATTACCATTATTAAAAGTATGTGGATTTCTGTATGTTTGTGTTTATTATATACTATAGATATCCTACATACATATGTGTATATACAGATAAATCTGTCTTTATATACACATCCATACACATGTTTCTTGTACTAAAATCTTGATTTAGGTACCTTTTGTTAAATTATTTAAAAGACTGACTTTCCACTTGATTATTTGTATTTTCACATTTAGTTCGTAAAAGCATGCAAAATAATTCTAAAAAATGTTTACTATAAGAGTATATATTAGCTTTTTAAAAGAAAAGGCAAAGTTTATATAATTATTTAAATTATAGCAATATTCTTCTGTGTGCAAAAGATTCCCTATGAAATCTCTTTAAGTATCCTTAGAGTGTGAATTAAAATAATTGCTAAATATATGATATAACTAAAACATTTATAAGTGTACTTATTTTAACAGAAGTTAAGGTATGACAATGATCCTTATTACCATTATTATTTCTAAGACAGGTTAAAATGCTTTTACACTTTTGGGAAGGAAGCATCCTACAGAATACTTAAGGAGCTCTCCAGTTAGGAATGGAGTGGGGCCTTAGTGCCAAGTAAGGGTCCCAATCTTAGCCTGGTCCCATTCTCAGCTCAGGAAAACAACTGGCTGGCTTTGTTTGTTTGCAGTCCTCTGTTAACCAGAACAAGTTTATGGAAAATGTTACTATCCAAAGCACTCAGGGAACTCTGGACACCACATAAGACTGCATACCATTTTATTTTTATTAAATTTCAAGATCATTTCCTGTGGAACACTTGATGTTAACAGAACCAAACTGATTTCCTATTCTTGGATCACAAGAAGTCAAGTCATTGGGAACAAGGTTTCTTTAATTCTAGAGCAGCCTGATATTATGACTTGCTCAAAAATAGTGCCTATGAAGCTTCATCCATCTGTCCCAGATGTATCTCCTACTTCTAGCTGTAGTCCTCAGTTCAATCCCACCCACCCGTTGTAGAAATCTAGTGCAGACTTCTGGGCACACAGGTAGACTGCAGGATGAGCACCGCAACAGGCCATGAGTGCACTTGAGAGGCCTCTGATCCCATCAGAAGAGCCTAACTTGCAAAGACCGACAGTGAACCAGCACCACTTTCAGCAACCATCTGTCAATAGCTGATTAACAAAAAATAAAATTTCAGGGAAAACACAACACTTGCCCTATGGAGTTCACCCCTGCAACTTCAGCACAGGCGGTCCAGGGCACACATGGGCTCTGACCCTGGACCAGGAGTGGATCGGGTCTCCCAGCACAACAGCCTTTCCCCTTCATGTAGTGGGGCATTGTATTCATTTTGGGAGTGGACACACTAGTTTTAATGGCTTTAGTGTAAAGTCATCTAGCCCTCTCAAAAGAGCCAAATTACCTTTTCTTTGGAAAAATTGCAAATATTCAGCAGAAAATGACTTCTATTTTTCATACTCCCAATTCTGACTTTGCATCACTTTTCTTTTACAAGGATGAAGTGCTGTATATCAGTTCCAAGATTTTAATATTTCTTTTGAGCTTACCAGCCATGCATTACAACTATTTTTTATATATTACAACTATGCATTACAAATAAAATGTTTGAAAGTGAATTTAAAGCTGGAATGAGTGCTTTAAGAGTTAGAAATCAAAACCAAGATATTTCAT
This sequence comes from Ctenomys sociabilis, assembly GCA_004027165.1. Classification (NCBI taxonomy): domain Eukaryota; kingdom Metazoa; phylum Chordata; class Mammalia; order Rodentia; family Ctenomyidae; genus Ctenomys; species Ctenomys sociabilis. The sequence continues at coordinate 6,994 of PVKA01002267.1, read as the reverse complement.
TTTTCATTTGGAACTTTGGTCTACAGTAGCTTGGAAAATTATTACTCATATCTTCAAAGGCAAGGTGTTAAGTGACTGGCTCAAGGTCTCCCAGCCTTTAAGGAAATTAACACAGCAATTAAAATCTAAGCTCAAACTTTGAAGGGTAAAGACCCATCACAGGGTAAGGCATTTCTGCTCTGCAACTTAGGGATTGATTACAGACAAATGTCTTTTCCTTTGCTGGCTGATACACTGATCTCAGAGTCAAATGTGGTTGACTTTACAGGAGCAATGGTCCCAACTAGCTTGTAAGAACAAGGGAATAGAGTTATTGTACTTTAAATATATACAGATATATTAAATCTTTCCCTGCATTTCCTTACTGGGAAATCAGGCACATGCCATCCTTCTAAGCTGGCTATGAATGTAGGTCACTGGAAGCAGTACTGAGCTTTTGCATGTTTCTTTCTTTCTTTCTTTTTTTTTTTTTTTTGTCTTGTTACTTTGCCAAAGAAGCTCGAGAGCTGGGGCTGCCAGGAGAGAATTCAGAATTTTAAATAAGCTCTCACAGCAGCCAGGGAAAAGAGAAAGAGCGAAACCCAGGGGTCAAACAGCAAATTTCCGGCTCAACTACTACTCAGCAGGGAATGTGCAGAGATGGCCTGACCGTGTCCTGAACAAACAAAATACTGATCAAAAAATTAGGGGACACATTCTAACTATATCTCTGCATGGAAAGGGCTCTCCTAATTGTACTTATACTGTGGAGAAAAGAGATGCTGCTAAAGACAGTTTTAAGGAAACATAACATGTGTTCCCCATTCTAGAAGGGAACATTATGGAAAAACACTGATCCCAAGGTGTGCTACGATGAAGAGGCAGGAAAGCCCTGAGCACAGTGACCTAATCTTTGGTTTTGAGCTATTATAAGGTCACACTTGTGGAGATGGCAAAATGACGATGCTCAGATATATATGCAGCCAATCACTGATGGCTTCTTTAATGTTTTTCTCATAGCCACCCTACTTTTTGGGAAAACTAGGAAGCATGTGTTGGACTGTGTTATTTGCATTTTTTTTTTTTAATCCAGAAAGACTAAGAGCAGGGGGCTAACTACTTATATTTAAGTTTAGTTCTATGATCAGTGAAAGATCCATGGATGATAAATACCGACTTTAAAATTTTAACATCAAAGGCTAGCCAGATAGTTCAGTGGACTAAAGCACCTGTTCAGGCAGACACAGAGACCAGGGTTCGATCCCGTGTGCTGTGCCGGCCCCACCCTCAGAGCAAGCTGAGACAGCGACTGAGACTGGGCATGGTGGTGCATGCCTATAATCCCAGCGCTTGGGAGGCTGACAACAGGAGGATCACTATGAATCTGATGTGTGTAGTGAGACCCTGTAGACCCTACACTAAATACATAAAAAAAAAATTAATATCAAATTGACAGAAGAAAATAAAACTTTGTTAAGAGTAATTCAAATTTTAAGTTTAGTAAATAATACCACTTTCCTAATTCTTGATAGTATCTTGAATTTTGAATCAGATAGTATCTTGAATTTTGAATCAAAGCAAAACATACAAAACAATGATCTGATCTTAGCAAATGAGTTCAATATTTGGGTTAAAGCCTAATACTTTGGGGCACAAAATAATCTTTTCAAACTGTTAAGATACTATTAGTGTTTACTATAATGCTTGAAGTTCATGGAAAGAATTCTAAAGTTGCTCATCTCAAGGTTCACATTTTATGGCTGGGGACATTGCTCAGCAGCACAGCGCCTGCTGGCAAGCACAAGGTCATGAATTTGATTTAAAAAAGATCAGTGTTCACATTTTATTGTATGAGTTCATTCTAAATACCTTGTTATATGTTAGCTCGTCAAATATGATACTGCTCATTTTTAATGAACTTCTACTCATCTGTGACTCACAGGCTATTGTAAACTAATAATATTCATTTCCAACTATGGAAGATTGTCTATGTATTAAGTATGAAAAGTCTTACCTCAATTTTATGCTTAATGTCCTATGTGATGCCAAAACCTATTAGATAGCTATCAGTCTTTCATAAACACTGTACTGGTTATAACCTTCCTGGCAGCCATGTACTGACCCTGAGCACTTAAAGAACACCATGTTCAGGCACCAGGGACAGCATGCGGGGAACAGTGCATGTGCAGCACAGCATGCACGAGGTTCTGGTTGGGTGTGCTGGCACTTCTGAAAACAGAACCTATCAACCAACAAAACAAAATGACATTTATACTTGTTTCATTTTTTTTGGTGGAGCAGGGGATTGAACTCAGGCCCTTGCACTTGCCAGGGAAGTGCTTATTCCACTGAGCCACCTCCCCGCAGTCCCTATACTCGCTTCTAACATTCCAGCTTCCTACTTTGCCTTAACTTTGGTTGAAGCTGGACAGTGCGTGTTGCATGTAGACTAGACAACTTAAAAACTTCAATGCAGCGACTCAAAGACAATCCCTTCACGATGAGTCCTAGATGGCCAGCACTTGGCCTGCAAGGATTTTACTGTCTGGCAAGTAGTCATCACTAGTAATATGCAGACACACTTTTTTTTCTTTCTGTATTACGGAAGGGTCTACAGGTTGTTCAGGGTCTTGCCACTAAATTGGGATTGTAGTGATCCACCTGTTTACAGCCTCCCAAATGCTAGGATTATAGGTGTGCACTACCAAGCCCAGTCTAAAAGTTGCAGATTTTTTTTGGGGGGGAGGGTCAGGCTGCCTTAAGGGTGAGTCTGGTAAGGCATGTAGAGCTAGGGATTGAACTACAGTATCCTGCACCTCACTGCGTTTGCATGAGCAGGTGCTTAAACAACTGAGCTAACTGGCAGGGCCCCTGAAAACACACTTTTAAAACTGACCTTAGTATATCATTCATGCTTTATTTCTGAAAATTATTATTTTCTCTGAATCTATGAATATTAATGCATGTTACTCAAGGTATTAAAAAGATAAGAAATCAGCTTTTTCAAATTCTTATTTCATGGAAAATATCTGTGTACTGATAAATACTTAATTTTTACTATTTTAGAAAACATACCATAGAAAGTTTTCTAGGAGAACACCCATTACTGCATTTCAGTGATCAAGAAAAGTCCTTCAGAAAGAAGCGTTACGCAAAAAATACTTATCATATGGTACCTTTTTTTCTTCTTCTGTGTTTTAGGGAAGGGTCTACAGTGTGCTCAGAGTCAATTCCTAGTGATCAGCCTATTTACAGTCTCCCAAGAGCTGGGATTACAGGTGCACATCAGCACAACCAGTCTCAATTGCTGGCTCAGGGCACCTGGCAGGGGCAGGCGGTATAGCAGGCCCAGGGATCGAATCTCTGACCCCTGTGCCTTCTTGCAGGCACTTTAATTCGCTATTTGGCCAGCCCTTTCTTTCACATGGTATCTTAAAGGCTTTAATGACACCATGTAATCTGGGCTATCCAACTGCCTACAGGGTGTAGTTTTTCAGTGCCATGCTGACCTTCTGAAGGAACTGTGACTACAACAGGCAGGAGTCAGTTTTCAGAAGGTGATGGATAAATTGCTGGGTGACTGCACAATATATCACAAGCAGCTGATAGGGCTTTTTATCCTTTACTTGATGTTTAGTTATACATAGTTTTAAGATGATTATGGTCCATAAGATTGCATTTTCCCCTGTCTTGCACCAGAATATTTGTCTTGCTTTTTTTTTTTTTTTTTGTCTTTTTGAGACAGGGTCTCACTATGCAGTTCAGGCTGGCTTTAAGCTCACTTTGTAGCTCAGGCTGGTCTCGAACTCACAACAATCCTCCTGCCTCAGCCTCCCCAGTGCTGGGATTACAGGCATGCGCCACCACGCCCGGCTCTTGTCTTGCTTATATGGTTGAGAATTCCCAATCATGTATCATGAAATTACTACCAATCAAGTCCAACATTCTCCCTGCCCTTGGATTTCAAAACCACCAATGCCTAGGATTTGGCCATTCCTGCTACACGCTGGATGAGGGAGACTGAGGTGCAGCTGTTAGTGTATCACGGGGAGTGCAGAGATCCCAGGTGATTACTATACAGAAAAATCTACTAATTGATATTAGTATCCAATATTGAATTGTACATTAAACATTGTTATTCCTCTCAGAGCAAACTTAAGTCTTTTCAATGATATGAATAGTATAAACAATTTAACATTTTATCAGTCATACCTTTCTAATCCATTATAATCTATGTATAAACATTAACTAAACTACCTTAAATATATACATAGTAAAAAGAACACTTTTGTATTTTTCTAAAAAAATTAAGATAGTATATTATTCTTTTAAATCAAATAATGTTTCTAGTCTATATTAAATATAAGAAATGTGGAACAAGATTGGGAATTTAAGAAATACTCCTGAGTGAAGATTGTATTATGCAGAAATACTTTCAGAGAAGTGCAGAAAATATAAGAACACATAATTAAAATGTTTTTTTAAGAACAATTTTGCTGATTTGAAAAAATGTTATGTGCATATTATTTGGCATATGTAAGCTTCAATTACTTGTAGTACACATCTATATATGTGATTTTAGTTAAAAGCAAATGATAGCTTTAAAATCAAATGATACATTTTTCCCAGAATCATACTCAACTCTAGATAATTCACTATTTAACTTTACTAAACATATTATTGATTAAATATTCAATTGTCATTTAAAATAAAGTTGATATTTAAATAAAAACAATCTGTTCTAGGCTACTCAAGATAAGAATAAAATAAAATTTCAAAAATATAGTATCTAATCTGCAGTGTTACATAAAGTAAATCTACTGCTTGAGCCCATTAGATTTTTATGGCAGCAATTATGTCTTTGATAATATATTCTCAGATAAGATAAAGCGTAACACATAATAATGACAATAAGAACCCATGTGGAGCTGGCTGGGGTTAGAGTGGGGAAAACAGGGAGATACTGAATGAAATATATAAAATTTAGTTGTCTGAGGAGCACGCCCGAACATTCTAAGTAAAGCACAGTGACTTCAGGTAATAATACAGTACTGTTTAATAAGCTAAGTTTGACCTCTGAGAAAGAATACTAGTTTTGGTGCATCAGTTGACATTCTGTAAATTAGCATTTATTACATACAGATTCCTTATAAATGAATTACTGACTTGTAATATGGGCACTAAGTACTGAAATAAAAACTCTTAAGGAAAACATCTTTATTTAGAATATGAACACTATTCAAATTGTGGCTGCAATTGGGGTCCTGCTCTGTACCACAGAATTAAGAATTTTACAAGTCAGAACAGTCCTCTGAGGTTAAACCTGTGGCAAAAAATGATACAGTATATCCACCACATATCTTTATTGCTTATTATTTGGAAGAGAACCCATTCTGCCATTCTCACAGTGAAATAACTTTAATAAATGAGCACTTCTGATTTCTGTGTCCTTCCTCTGCTTTACGCCCTTGGCACCATGGCAGTATAGCAAGCAAGCTTTCTTTACTTGTTGCTCTTTACCTAGATCTTCTGAGTTCTCTTGCCATCACAGTAATGTACAACATGGCCTACTGGCTCTAACAACTTCTTGTCTTGTTTTATTTCTTTACATTGACATAGCATTTCTTTACATTTCTTTTTGTACTTTATGAAAAAATAAGATTTCATCAAAATAAGTAAGTTACTATACTATGTTACTATCTTCAAAATACTGAGTATAAGACATAAAGCAAAAATATTCATGCAAAAAAGAAACAAACAGTAATTACACAAAGCATTGTTTTATCCCAAACACATCTAAGAAAATTGAAAATTTCATAAACAGAAAAATTAGATATAACAATTTTTGTATTTATGAATATCTGAATTTTTTTAGATGTGTTTAGGCTAAAACCATGTGAATGGTGGCAGTAAAAGTATTAAATACTGTAGTGATGCTTATTTAAGAATAAATATAAAATATTAAAAATACCTTACAAGAGGGCAGGGGAGACAGCTTGGTGGACTAAGTACCTGCCTGACAAGCACAAGGACCGGGGTTCGATCCCTGGCACCACATGCGGTGCCAGCCCTGTGCCGTGAGGATCACTGAAACCTGGCATGGGGGCACATGCCTGTAATCCCAGGGCCAGGGCGGCCAAGATAGGAAGATCGCTATGAGTCTGAACGCATAGCGAGACCCTGTACCAAATAAAACATTAAAAAAAAAACTTACAGGAGAATTTTTTTTTTAAACAATCTGCTACTTGAATAGAATCTCCTTGTGCTTTTCATTCCATTGGTTTGAGCTCATGTTCATTCATGTAGTAGTGACTGCCTACATCTGAACCAGATAACACCAAGGTGAAAATGAAAATTCAAGTTTCTTTTAAGGAATTTCTAAGGTAATACTTAAGTTGCACTTGGTGAACAGTAAAGAAAATTCACTCAAACATAGCAATTATATGCAAAAAAGGAGAAAGTTACAATTGGAAATAAGAATGAAAGAGTATTAAGAGTATTTCAGGCCGGCAGATAGCTCAGTAGAACAAGCACTTGCCTGGCAAGAGCAAGGTCCTGAGTTCAACCCCTGGTAAAGAGTATTTCTTCTCTTCCTATTGGCTTTTTTTCTATTAAACATGACCTTTAGCAATGTCTAACCCAGTAACTTAAATTAGTATCAGCTTTAAGCAGTACATTAATATTTCTTCATATGATGTAAACTATTTCAAGTTAAATTATCTAAGAAAACTAATTTAAAATGGAACCTTATATTCTAATAAATTTGATAGTTCTCACTGAAATAAAAATGTATATATTATTAATGTTTTAAGATATAACTTGTAAGCCGGGCGTGGTGGCGCAGGCCTGTAATCTCAGCACTCGGGAGGCTGAGGCAGGAGGATTGTTGTGAGTTCGAGACCAGCCTGAGCTACAAAGTGAGCTTAAGGCCAGCCTGAGCTGCATAGTGAGACCCTGCCTCAAAAAGACAAAAAAAAAAAAAAAAAAAAAAAAAAAAAAAAAAAAAAAAAAAAAA
>PVKA01002266.1:91870-128487 GCA_004027165.1 Ctenomys sociabilis | reverse complement strand
GGGGGACTTTTGTCTGCTAAGCCAGCATAGAACCCAGCAGAATGATGTCTTTCTGCAGCTTGTTCTTCCTGCTGTCTCCCCTGCCCCACAGATGCCACCATGCAAAGCCCAGCAGCCAGCTTGGGCTCCAGCCTTCTCCTTGGGGGAGGGAGGAAGAGATGAAGGGAGATCATTCCTGAGTCTCCATGCTCTCCTCCTCACCCTGAGGTGGTTCTTCCGTGTTCTCTTCCTCTTCCTCCCCTTCCTTCTTCTCCGGTGGCTTCTCATAAGCCTTTTCTGAAGGTGTCACTATCACTCCATCCCAGGTTGATATTTCAGAAGCAAGATAGCTGGCATCACCCTCCTGGCCGAGGATCTTCCTAAAGCCACCATGTGAGAGTATTCGAACCAGAGTCTGAGCTGTGTAACATACCATGTCCTGCTGCTCCAGGGTCATGACTGTGTGCACTCTGAAGTTGCCACTTTCACAGGGGTCAGTAATACCCACTGAACCGGGCAGGAACAGACCTTAAGCAGGCACTTTTAAACTGCTGAGCTATCTCACCAGCCCTCCTCATTTAGTTTCTTAAGACATAGTGCTGTTATTTAACAACTTTTAATATCATATTTGCTTCAAATTTGCTTTTCCTCCTTTGCCAGTACCAAGCAAACTTGACTCTAGCTTTTTGGAGCAGGATGGTAAAACCTGCTGTGTTCTATGTCTGTTTGTCTTTTGTACTCTTTCCTGGATGACCTCCTTGAAGTGAACCTGAAGTTCAGAAGAGACGACAGACAGCCCTTGATGAGCTTGCAGTCCTCTCTGTGTTCAACCACAACCACTGCTCTACTTATGACCTCAGGGAGTGAGAGTGTCCCAGTGGGGACCGCATGCAACTCACTGAAGTCTTCTTAGTTCCTTCCTTAACATGGCCTCATCTTTAGGTTGGCCCTAAGCTGGTGGCTTTATGCCACATTCTGCATTCCCCTGCAAGACTATTAGTTTCTCATTTCTTTGGGGAGAATGAGCCTTTCATAGTTTGGTTTATTTGTTTGCCCTACTGGTAACCATACTTACCAACATGTCAAACCATTTTTACAATTTTCTAGTACATTTGAATCATTTTAATAACTACGAAGTGTACTGGTGCATGACTATAACCCCAGCATGTGGGAGGCTGAGGCAGGAAGACCACCAAGAGTTCAAACCAGCCTGAACTGCATAGTGAAAACTATCTTTAAAAAAAAAAGTCATAGTTTTCTTTTAAACTCAGCTCTTTATTTTGAAATTTGACTTACATATTAAAATCAAAGCTCTTCTTTGTCCACTTTTCTCAACATGGATCCTAGCCCTTGGAGTGGAACCTGTTTGGCTCTTTCTCCCCCCCCCCCGTTCTTATTGTATAACATGCTAACTAATGTTTGCGGTTGGAAGAACACAATGGACATTGCTATATAACCATGCTGCAGAGTTCTGCTTCTCTGTGTTGATTATAGTTGCTATTCTGCCACTATCTGACTGGCTGGTCCTTCACTCATTTGTGAGGCCACTGTTCCATGTAGGATGTCTCTTAGGACTCAGCTTATTTTTCTGAAGAACCCTAAATTTAGGCAACCTGCTATTGGAGATCTGATTCTGACCTCTCATTCGCTATTCCCTTTGCTACCATAGTATCTCTGTAGTCTTAACCTAATTGTCTAAAAGTCTATTCTCCCAGAATTCTTGGAAGATGGCTCAAGTCCACCTAACCTTCTGTGGTGCCCATAAGGCACACAGAAAACTCATGTGTCTGGGGCCATTCTGAAATGGCCCTCCAGTGGCATGTCACCTCTCTGCTTCACCCTCTTTGCCATGTACATTCCTGAAGAATTTCATTTGCCTACATGGATTTATTGCTACCTAACTTCCATTCTTCTGATATCTGATCTTTCTTAAGTTCATAAGTTTCATATTTTCTACTGCTTAATGTTACCAGTCAGCATCATTTCTCAGAACCAGTCTTGCTTAGCTTCAGCATTGTTTGGTTAATGAGTACCATCTGCCATCTTTCATGCAGTCCACAAACCTGGGTGTCATCTTCCTGTGTTCCTCACAGGCCAGCCCTGTTGGTTCCATCCATCATCATTTTCTAATTATTATCCTCACTTCTATATCTTGTACATTGTGGTGAGAGTGACTTGCTAAAACACAAACTCCATTGCATCCTAGTCTGCTGAACACCCTCTTGTGTAGGCTTCACTACTCTCAGAGTAAAGTCCAGTCTGCATCACGTGCCCTTGGAGGCCCTAGCTTTTCTTTCTTAATCTTTTTTCTTTTTATTGCTTTTCTCTGCATGTCCCACCACTTACCCCAAGCTGAACTACACTCAGCTGCTGAAAGAAAGGCATGACTGGACTTTAGCCTGGCCATTCTCTTACCATGGAGTAGTCTCATCTTCCTTTCACCTTGTAAACTAGCCAGAAAACTCCTTCTTGTTTTCCAAGGGCCAGAGGAAAGTCTTCTGCTCTTGGAAACATCCCTGGGCTTCTTTCTGTTATCATTCTTTATGTATTTCAGATTATACCAAATGTCACAGAACACAGCCTTCTTTCTAATGCATGGACTGCCCTCCCCCACACCCTGCCTCCCGAGGGCTCTACTTTAGGGCCATGACAACAGATTACAAATCTTCCTCAGACACATCCCATAGTCATGTGCCTTTCAACAAGCATGTCTCTGTTTCTGTGGGGAGCCTGCTCACTCCCAGGACCTTCTTTTAAAACCTGATGGTTACCTTCTCAGACTGGTACTCGCTCATTTTCAAACAGACTCGAGCCAGTCAGCCCTCCCTACCTCCTAAAACAGTTGGGTATGGCAGCTTCCAACAGGAACTTGCCATCTCTGCTCTAAACTAGGCCTTGAAACCTTGCTCCAGGCTGCTGTGCTCATATCATGTTGGCCTCTGGTTTAGAGCTCTAATCTGTTGCCTGTAAAATGAGTAATTTTAGAAGATTGTTATGGTTCCATTGAAATTAGTACAAGGATCTTCCCTTCATGATTTCTTCACCCTTCCAGCTTTTATACACTTTGGTTTAGATCTCAGTATTTGGATCTGTCTTGTGGATCAGTATATGGATTTGTAGTCCATGCTTCTAGAAAAGTACATTGAATAATGAATTGTCTCTCTACCCCATCCACAGTTAAATAAACCATGGGCAAAACACATAATACCTTTGAATCTCCATTTCTAAACCTGCAGAATAATGCATTAGAATGAACTAATCTCAAAAAAAAAAAGAATGAACTTATCTCTCAAATTTTATTTCCGAAGTTCTGAATATATCAGAATTATAGAAATCTTGAGGCACTGTTTAAATGAGTTGCTATTCAGAGAAAACCTGATATAGAAACAGGTTCATTAAACATATCATATTGAGGTGACACAAACCATCTTTACCAAATTTTAGTACTTACCTAAACCTTTTCTATACTATATATTCATTAGCTATATAATATCCTTGAACTTACGTTCACCTTTGTAAATAAAACTATTCAATTGAGCTTTGTCTAATTGTTTTAGGATCCCCAAGGGGTAGACTCTAAAGGCCTCAAGTGGTTTTTTTTGTGCATAGAAAAAAAGTTTAGTTCCTAGCAGCTCTTGTTTCTATACTGCTTTTCATTGTTTCATTCTGGAATTTTTCATAAATTAGCTTAAAGTAACTATGAAGTATAAAAAGATCAGAGCATCTGTTTTCCATAGCTGTGCAAAAGCAAAATAGAAGTAATAACTAATTTTTGATAGGGGACTTGAGTTTCTTGAAATAGAAAAATCTTATAAGGACAACTTTTTTAATTCTTCAGATGTTTTATATAGAATGTCACTTGACTTTCTACATCTATGATGCCTGTTCTGCCCCGGCTTCTGATTTTCGTAATCTGTCATTATTTAGTACAGTGGATATTTATGAAGAAATTTAGCTTCAAAATTATTTCCATGAAGGAGGATTTTCTTTATTTGAATCCTTTGCTTAAAGATATTGAGACTCATTGAGGAGAGTTGCTTGTCTTCTCTTGCCCTTTTATGCAGAGCTCCCACTCAGCTGCAACTCCTGCTAAGAGTGAATCTTGCAGTGTGTGTGTGTGTGAATCTGTGCATGTAAGTATTATTTTAGAATTAGAGTCGGGTTAATAAGATAAAGAAAATGGGTGCATATGCAGGCAGCTATGGTAGAACTACAAACTGTTTCTAAAATTGTAATAATTTAGAAGTAAATCATAAGTGCTCAAAGAGATAAGCACAAAAAATGTATTTACAGAGAAGTTTATTACTGTATACAGGTCTGTATAAATAAATGCAAGATTAAACTTACTAGCATTTTTGTTAATGTTTAAAAATTCTCATTTTTAAGACATTTTTATCTTTTTACAGATATTTTAATGCTAGTATAGAATTTAGGGAACCAGTATTATCATCTCTGGGTTCCTTTTTTAAGACTAATTAGTAACTTTAAAAGCTTTAAGCATGAAGCAAAATATAGTTTAAAATTTGAATCCAATAATTCATTTCCTGTGATGATAGAATAATTAATTATAAAATAGGCATCAGATCTTCTCAGTGAATATATTCATGGCTTTTGAATATCTTTTTAGTAGATTTTCATTTTTGTATTCACTTGCAATGTTTTAAATCAAAATAATATAGGTACAGATATCTTAAGTAGTTAAATTCATAGAAACAGGAAATAGAATGTGGTTATAGAGGCTGGAATAAGGTAGAAATGAGTAGTTGTTTCATGGGCAGTTTGAATTCTACAAGCTGGAAAAATTCTAGATGTATTTTGTAATGAGCATACTTAGCCTTACCGAAGGGTACCTCTAAGGATGGTTAAGAAAGCAAAGTTTGGGCTGGGGAGATAGCTCAGCAGTGGCGTGCCATTTGAGGTCCTTCCAGTTTTTGTGGTGGTTACAATAAAACCTCCCTAAATATTAAAATACAGATTTTGATGACAGCCTGTTTTTATTCCTTTGAGAAAACAACTTAGAATTGAAGTTACTGGGTTTTATGAAAAGCATGCATCTAACTTTATAAACAACTGCAAAAACTTGGAAAGAATACCATATATTTCTTCATCAATCTCTTTATCAGTATATGAGTATTTTACTTTGCCATCTTGTCAGTGCTTGGTATTTGCAGGTTTAAAGCTGTTTAAAAGTCTTATTTTGATCATGGTACATAGATAGATTTTATAGTGGTATCTCATTGTAGTTTTATTTTGTGTTTCTTTGATGATTAATGATATTTAGGATTTTTAATTTGCTTATTAACTATCTGTATGTTTTTGATAAAGTATCTGTGCAAGTGTTTTATTCTTTTTCTTTTTTGGTGGAACTGGGGATTGAATTCAGGTCCTGGCGTTTGCCAGGGAAATGCTTATTCCACTGAGCCATCTCCCCGGCCCTCATTTTCAGTTTCTTGAGTTCTGAATTCTTTTTATGACTTTTATCAGAAATGTGACTTGCAATATTCTTATAGCATTGTATTTTAGAGAATGTTCAAAACAAATATTCTTTGTTTTGATAAAAATCCAGCGTATCCTTTTTTTTTTCTTTCATGGATTGTGCTTTTGGTGGCATATCTTTGAAAAAATTGTGATATGACAGGAATGATTTTTCCTGTTTTCTTATAGCCATTTTATTGCTTGAAATTTTACATCTAAATCTTCAGTCTGTTTGACGTTAATAGTTTGTATAATGTAAAGATTGATTGAGGTTAGAGGACTTTTTTGTAGGGGGGATTCTTTTTTACATATGATTACCTAATTTTTCCATCACCATTTGAAAAGACTTGTTTCTGTGTGAAATTGCCTTTGTATGTTCATTGAAAATCAATTGTGTGGGTGTCTATTTCTGACTTTCTTTTGTGCTCCGTTACTCTTTATGTCCTTTGACCAGTACCACACTATCTTCATGGAAGTAGCCTTCTAAAAAGGCTTCAGATAAGGGGAGGGTCTTTCAGTTTTGTTGATTTTCAAAACTTATTTTGGTTATCTTACTTTATTTGCATGTAAGTTTCAGAATAGCTATAATTTTTCTACAAAAAAGCTATAATGGCATTTTGATTGAGATTACATTGAATCTGTACAATTTTGGGAATGGCAAATTGACAGTTTAATAGTATTGAGTCTTTAAATCCATAAACAAGCCAAGTGTGGCACACACCTGTAAGCCTGGCACTCTGAAGCTGAGGTAGGAGGACCTTTGCAAGCTTGAGACCTGCCTGGGCTACAGAGTGACCTCAAGGCCTGAAATGTATAGTGAGACCTTGTTTCAAAAAAGATCCCCCCCAAATAATCCACAAGCAGCATAGCTTACCACTTATAAGGAACTCTGATTTCTTTCATCAGTGTTTTATTTTTAGCATATAGATTTCATACATATTTCATTTAGAGTTGTGCTCAAATATGTATTTTTATGCTATTATAAGTGGAACTTTTTAACACTTTTAATTGTTCATTACTAATAAACAGTATTGCAACTGACTTTTGTACATCAAATTTGTATCTTATGACCTTAAGAAATTTGTTTCTTGTTAATTTTAGTAGTTTGTATATTCCTGAGATTTTCTTCATAGACAATCAAGTTATCTGTGAGTAGAGATTCTTTCTTTGTAGTCAGGGTGCTTGTTCTTGCCTGGTTACTTGGCTTCTATCTTTGATGTTGAAGTGCTGAGAGTGGATATTCTTGCCTTTGATCTTAAGGGAAAATGTTATTTTAGCATTACATATGATGTCTGTTAAAGTAGAGGAAATTCTCTTCAATTCCTGCTTTTCTGATTTTATTGTAAATGGGTGGTGAATTTTGTCAAATGCTTTTTTATTCATTTATTCAAGTGACCTGATAATTTTTATTCTCTAATTTGTTGATAGGGTGAATTACATTGGTTGATTTAAAAATATTATGATTGACTTATATATGTTTATCTTGCATTCTCAGGATACATAATTCTTGGTTATGCATTATCCTTTTTGTATTTGTATTTGATTTGCTAAAATTTTGTTGAGAATTTTTGCAACTATATTCATTAGACTACAGACCTATTGATTTCTTTTTTAATAACTCCTGGTTTTAAGTGTAGGGAAATGCTAGCTTCACAATGAGTTGTGAGGTGTTTCTTTCCTTTTGAATTTTCTAGAAAGTTTGTATAGAAGTAGTCACCCAACACTGGGTGACTTAAGTTCTTTTAAACTTATTGAGACTTTTGTTTTATGCTCAAAATATGATCTAACTTGGTAAAAGTTCCAGGTGCTTGTAAAGAATTGTGTTTTATTGTTGAATAGAATATTCTACAAATGTCAATTGGAATGGTTGACAATAGTGTTCAAGTGTTCTATGTACTTATTTTCCATTTACTTGTCCTTTCAGTAATTAACAGAAGGCTGATGAAATGTCCAACTATTCTTTCAGATTTCTTCTTGCAGTTCAATTCCTTGCTTTTTGCCACCCTATTACTGGTGCATAAACATTTAGGATTTTTAGGGTCTCTTTATTTTATCATTATGAAATAACATCCCCCTAGTAAAATTCCTTGCTGGGCACTCTACTTTGTCTAAATAATCTAGACAGTATTGCTTTCTTTTGATTATGTTTAACATAGCATATATTTTTACATCCTTTTATAAACCCACAGAGCACAACACTAATTTTGTCATAAAGGCAGAGAAACATGGGTCTACCAGACCTACATTTATTCTTTAAAATATTTCTATTGATGAATTACTGGTTTTAATTTTGTGAGTTTTATGATATTAACCAATGAGTACTTAACAGGAAAATATTACAAAAAAGAAATGTTGAACTTTTAATACTTATGAAGGTACAAAATCTAGAAAAGAATAACAAATAAATTGATGTATGTTCATATATGAAGGAAAACATCAATAGCACTTTACAAAAAAATCTGTACTTCAATTATCATACCCAAGGCAGTCTGCACCCGTTACCACGGCACTTTCTATATACACATATCACTCATTGACAGAGCATGTGTTTTGTTTTCCTGGCCTTTTTGTAGGACAAACTTGACATCTCCTTGTGCATTTAGACTAATTCCTACAATGAATAAATCAATAGAACTCTACAAGAATAAGCTTTGCCTCAGTTGTCACATCTAAGGCAGTCTTCACACATGAAGACTCTGTGTTCTCTGCATGTCTCGCTTACACTGACAGCTCATGTGCTAAGCTTTCTTTTCCTATGTAGCAGTAATGTCACTTCTCTTCCTATTTTTCCAGGAGTTTCCTACTATACTGTACAATATGCACTTAGCAGGGAAATAAGATATCACTAAAATAAAATATCAAATATATAATGAGTGCTTAGAATAAACATCTAAATTTTCACATCAGCTGTTTGTTTACTTACAAAACCTAAAAGATAACATCAAAAATTAAAACCTCTGTGAACTCCAGTGTAAACAGAGTCCACTAATCTTTGCTTCACCTGTCACACCTAAAGCAGTCTTCACCAGCTGTATATTCCTTATATAAGTGTCATTTACATTGACAGCATGTGTGTTTTGTTTTCCTGTCCTTTTTGGGGGGTGGGGATTGGTGTGGGTACCAGAGATGGAACTTAGCACCGTGTGCTTGCCAGGCTGACACTTATGCCACTGAGCTTAACTTCCTGGCCCCTCCTGTCCCTTCTTATAGGGTATGGTTGGGATCTTTTTTGTTTTCCTGTTGTCATAGTAGGTCTACTCCTGCCTGTTTACCTTTCAGCTCACCAGTGGCTCTACAGGGTTTTGTTTATAGTGTTTTACACAGAAAGCATTTTGTTTTTCCTCTGCTGCAAATGTTCTCTTAGGAGTTTCAGTTATAAAGCTGTAAGAAAATTTCCCTGTGATATTTTGCACTTGCTTTTTTCTTTGTAAAACATTAAACGATGTATGCCACATGTTTAGGATTAAGTAAAACACAACCATTTGCCAATGTTTTGTGTCTCAAGTGACATCACAGTTACTGTATAACTCAGCAACATCTAATACAGCTTTGGTTTGGTTGTAGAAAATTTCCATTTCAGGCTTCCACTTTATCCAGGTTTCCCTGTATTTCCATCATGGTGAAATGTTGACCTCACCAGGTACCAGTTTGTGTTTCTTTGCCATACACAAGGCCAATGTTATGTATTTCTGAAATCCAAAGATTATACTATACAGTGATGTGTTTTGAAATTGTAACATTTCGTTTGGAATTTCTGCTTAGTTTCTGCACTCATTAAACTTATGCTGTTAGCAAATGTAGCATCGGTTGGAATCCGGTAAACCAACTATTCAAGGTCATGTTCTAATTAGTTTGGGAGATAGGAGCAACAAGTCTGTTCACAACATCATTCAGGTCCTATATGAATAAGGACCTAATGGCTGAGTTCCAGGATAAATGCCTAAATTGAAAGCATAATAAGTCTTTGTATCTATGAGGGGATAAATTTTTATGCCTTATTTTGACTCATTGCTTTTCCTTAAGTCTTTTAGATTCCTGGAGTACCATCAGAAATTGTGGCTAAGTATAGCAGACCTATGACTACTTTCAGTTAAACTAGTGCTGGGTCATAAATACACTTTTGCACATGGCTATTGTTATGTAGACAAGGTTTTATTTTTATTTCAGCCTTTTTGTATTTCATAGTTTCTATAGTATTTTTGTCTATTATAATTTCCAACATTTAGTGGCAGTGCTGGCATTCTGTCTAACACATTTCACCTTGCCAAGACCCTCACTTTATTTTTGGACCAAGTTCTAACATTTGATCATTGCATTTGATTGTTTCGGCATTTTGTAACATTTTGACAAATCAGTTATGTACTCACATGTCTGTTTTCTTCGTCATCTGTATAAGTCCCACCCACTAACTGACTCTGCCATTTGAGTTCCTTTGTCATTTAAATCAAGGAGATCTATATTCCCTATGTCTGTATCAGTCAATTCTTGCTCCATTTCACTGTCACAGGAACTTTGGCCCAAATGGTGTTTTTCTAAGTTTTTTCTCATTGCTAAGTTAAAATGCCCAACCACAAAATTAAGAAATGAAAGGTTTATGTTAGCTCACAATTTGTAGAGGTTTCAATCCATAATCACCTGGCTCCAAGGAAGGTTGGCATAGAAGAGGAGTAACAGTTCATGGCAGTGGAAGATACCAAAAGCAAGAAGAGCAAAAGGGAGCAGCATGAGAGAAGACTGTCTCTTATATTTCTATGTAGACAACCACACCTATAATTGCAGCACTACATAATGAATCTGTTACAAATTCTAGAAGTCCACCCCCATGACTGCATGAGGCTTTGGTGGGGACATCTAGACACAAACCATAACATTCTACCCCTGGCCCTCCAAAGATTCATGTGTAGTCCTTTACACAAAGGAAGTTTAGTTCATCTCTAGAGTTGCAAAGTTCCTAACAATTTCAACATTGCTGAAAAATCTAAGTCCCAAGTCTCCTCCAAGATGTAAGACAAACTTTTGGCTGTGAGCCCCTGTACAAATAAAAAATTGGGCACTTCCAACATTCAATGGCACAAGGTAAACATCACCATTCCAAAAGGTACAAACAGAGGGATACCAAGCATTGGGACCAAAGCAAGTCCAGAATCCAGCAGGGCAAACATTTGAGTCCTGTAGTTCCATGTGGAACATCAGAAGCAATCTTGTGTTGTGAGCTCCAAAGGGCTTTGTGGCTCCGCCCCTACAATCCTGGTGATTGTAGCTCCTGTGGCCTCTCTCCCCAGCTAACTTTGCTCCCTCCTTGCAGCTTCCTTAGATGATCCACATTCTTGGCTCTTCCAGCCTTCTGAGGGTCATAACTATGAGGATTTTGGGAGAACCCCCAGACACAAACCATAACACATAGCCAACATCTAAGTCAAGTCATCATCATTATCATCATTATCTTCTGTTATGAAAGTATGTATTTTACCATAACGGGTCAACTTCATCATCCATGCATAAGTAATCTAATGATTCACTTTTGACCTTCAAAACTTGCAAATCTGGTTTTTCATGTGACATTGTACGGAATTGAGCTTCTACCACCAGAAAAATCAAAAGAAAGCTTTTTAAATCCTAGAGTGATGTAGACCCTCTGTGATACGTAGGTAAACATACACAAGACCAGTTAAATGGATCATAATATGCATAGAATCCCTTTTGGCACACTTCCACACACCCTGCTATTTGTCATATGAAGTGGGTAAACATAATAGATTTTTCCTGTATCCTGCAGGAAAGGGTATTGAGAGGCACAGCTAGTTGCTATTACACTTGATGTAAAAATTTACAGTAGAAAAGTAAGAAATGTGTCCAGTGTATCCAGTGTTATGTCCCTCAGGTATTGTACCCATTTGTGCTTTTGAATTTAAAATACATTTTTTATAGGCAGCCTGAAGTTTTTTCTTTTCCATCTGGTCTGGCAATCTGTGCCATTTAATTGAAGTGCTTATTTAGACTACTTACATTAAAATACATAATACATTTCAATGCATTGATATATATCAGTGAGGGTGAACCTCTTAGAGCTCTCAGTGATACAAGCAGCCTACCGCAGCACATGTACATGTGCCATAAATTTTCCACCACTGGCACAGATGGTTTAAATCTACCTTGGAATTTGTTCTTTTTTTCTCTTATTCTATCTTCCTTTGCAATGTACATTTTCTTCATTCCATTTTATCTTTCTGTATTGGATTATTAGCTTTAGAGTTTACAGTACACATCTTTAACCTGCTGTTCTACTTAAGTAATATAAAAACCTTACAGCAAATCGTTACTCTCCCCTCTGCTGGCTTCTGGCCTATTTTTGTCGTACACTCTACTTCTCAGTATGTTCTAGCCCGTCCTTGTAAATTGGTATTATTTTTTTTTTTGCTTTAAATTATTATGTTTTAAAATATGTGACTAGTAAGGAGTGGAAAGGCCTTTATTCTGTCATATGGTAGTCATTTCTGAGGCTTCATTCTTTTGTATAGATATAAATCTTAATCTGGTGTCATTTGCCTTCTGTCCAGTTCACTTTAAAATTTTTTATAATGCAACTAGCGCTCTGCGAGTGGTGGATCCTTCTGATTTTTGTATCTCTGAAGAATTCTTAATTTTATCTTAAATTTGTAAAAGATAATTTTATTGGGTATAAAATTGTATATTGACAGTTTTTTTCTTCTAGCACTGTAAGATGTTGCTTACTGCCTTCTATCCAGTATTATTTCTAACTAGAGGCTTATTTTTGTTGCTGTATACACTGTATAACATTGTTCTTTTCTATGACTGCTTCTGAGATTTTCTATTTACCACTGATTTTAAGCAGTTTGACCCTAGATCATGCTGTATTTTCTTCCCAGTTACCTTGCTTTTGAGTTTGTATAAATTTTTGTATCTGTGGGTATTTGGGGGAAAATGAACTGTTTCTTAAAATATTTCTCCTTCCCTGTTCTATAGTGAAATTATGTGGAAATTTCACTACAGATATATTTGGTTTATTGCCCTTGTTCACAGCTCAGTGGTGTTCTGTTTTTTTTTCTTTTCCATTTTTCTTTTGAATATTTTTGAAAATTTCCATTACTAATGTATCACTAATACTTTAGTCCTATATCTCAACTGCTGTTATAGTCTGATCCAGTGTATTTTTCTTCTAAAACAGTGTTATTTTCACTTTGATTTATTTGTTTGGTTTTTTTTATACCTTTCACACCTATCTTTAATATATTTTCAGCTGCTTTATTGAATATAATAATTCTTAATAGTTTTGTCTATAAATTCTGTCATCTTTGTCATATCTGGGTCATTTTGATTGATTTTCCTCTTCATTAAAAGTCATTTTTCTGCTTGTTTGTATGCCTGATACTTTTTATTGAATACCAGACATTGTGAATTACTGCATGTTAGAACTTTAATTTTATCAAATATCATTGAGCTTTATTTTGGGACAAAAGTAAGTGACTTGGCACTAACTTTCAAGACTCCCTTTTAAACTTCTTCCCAAAGTCCTTCATTGTAGGACTTTCTCCTCAGTATCCTTCTGAGCATTTGTTGCTCTGTGTTTCCAAATCTTTTTTACTCAGGCTTGTGATATGATTCCTGAAATTTTTTTTCTGCCTGCTTCATTTGGGTAGCTCTTTCCCTAGCCTTGGGTTGTTACCTTACATGCCCTCGTGACACGTACTCAACTGAAGCCTAGTGCTGCTGTATCCCTATAGAGCCCTATACGTTCTGTGTACCTCTCTCTCTTAACATTTTAAAATTCAAATCAAATAGAGTGAATAGAAAAGAAGGAGTGGCTCCATTTTTCCTGAAATCTACTGTTCCTCATATATGATCTTTTTATTTTAAAATTTATTTTCCCTTTTTTACCCTCAATTTCTATATCTTTATTTCAATATCTTTATGTTATTTCTTGCTTTTTCAGTTTTCATTATTATATAATAAAGGTTGTAGTAGGTTACAGTTCAGCTCCTTAAACCATTACCACCATACAGGTATTCTTCCTGCTACCTTCCCAATAAAAGGTTAAACTGGTAGAAAGTCTACAAATTTGGCTATGCAAATTTTATTTATGAGTATTTCATTTTAAAAATTTGCCTTGTTTTGCATAAAACTGCCACATCTGCCTGGCCACAGTGGGCTAGAGAGTTCATTTTGCCTCTTGCCACTCTGCTTTCAGTCTCCCTTCAGTTGCCTTTCTTTACCTTGCAGGCCAGGTACGACCAGCTGCGCTTCAACTTGAGTGGCCACTGTCATCTGCAATTGCCATCCCTCTCCAGCCTTTGGTTCTCCTTTTCCCCAGTGTCTGACTTTCTGGTTCCCATTTCCCATACCTTCCTTCTTTCTGGATTTGCTCCTCCAATGTTATGTTTGAGCCATCTATACATATTTGTATTCTAGTTTTGCACCAAAATGATGATTTGGGCAAGTGAAGAATTCTAGATTTTATTTTATTTTTTAAATTTTAAATAGATTGTCTCCATTATTTTCTGACAACCAGCAACATTATTCTGGAGCTAGTTTTTATGTTTGTAACTTGTTCCTTCCCATTTGGAAGTTTTCAGTATTTTTTCTTTATCTGTCATCTGAAGCTTCGTGGTACTACACTTGACATGGGACTTTCTCATTTATTGTGGTGGGTTGGTCATTCCCTTTAATCTGGAGACCTATGCCTTTCAGTCCTGGAAAACTTAAGTGATTTGTTGGATATTTTCCCACTCTTCTGTACTTTTGAGCTCATCCTAGTTTGACGTTGGATCTCCTAAATTCCCCCCCTTTTTTTTGTGGGACCGGGGATTGAACTCAGACCCTTGTGCTTGCCAGGGAAGCGCTTATTCTACTGAGCCATCCCTCTGGCCCCCCTAAATTCCCTTTTGAAATGTCTTGTTTTTTTAATCTCACAGTTCATTTCTTTGTTGTAGCTTTTGGAAGATCTTTTTTAACTTGATCTTCTAATCCTTTTGTGTAAATCAAAGAAATGTAAAGTTGACAATAACAGCTTTTTCTTTTTTATTTTTATTTTTATTTTTATTTTATTTTTTGTCTTTTTGAGACAGGGTCTCACTATGCAGTTCAGGCTGGCCTTAAGCTCACTTTGTAGCTCAGGCTGGTCTCGAACTCACAACAATCCTCCTGCCTCAGCCTCCCGAGTGCTGGGATTACAGGCATGCGCCACCACGCCCGGCTCTTTTTTATTTTTTTGGCACTTCATTCTGACAGTGGAGGGGAGCCAACACTAAACTTCATAAATCTTTTTTTCTGAATGTATTTCAGTTTATTTTGAATTATTTTCAAATTGCTAAACATCTATTCATTGTAAACCAAATTGCTTTGTGAAGTGAATATACATTATAGATGGTTAAATCTAGCTAACAGATGTATGACTTCACATATTTATTACTTTGTGATGAGAATGCTTAACATCCATTCTCATTGCATTTGAAAATCTAGTATATCATAATTACAGTTGTTATGCTGTACACCAGATCCCTTAAACATATTCCTCCCATCTACAGTTGCACCTATACCCACCTATTCTTCTACTGACCACTCCAGCTCTTGGTAAGCACTGTTCTCATTTCTGCTTTTATGGAATCATTTTTAGATTCCACATACAAGTAAGATGATGTAGTATTTGTTTTTCTATGGCTGACCTATTTCACTTAATGTCTTCTGTTTCTATGATCATTGTTGAAAATGATAGGATTTTATTTTTTGTGGCTGAGTAGTATTTTATTATATATAATACATATACACCACATTTTTAAAAATCCTGTAATCTCATTGTATTTGCTAAATGTGATAGCCCTACTACCAGTGCCTACTAAGAATAAGCTAGACTTTAGGGATGAGCAGAGAGTCCCTACACAGCAATAACTGGGTTGGGTGCAGGGTGCTGTGTCTTACTTACTTCCTTGTCGGTCACTTTAGATCTCCAAGGAGTTTGGACAGAAGAGTGTCCTGTGTAAGTGGTGGGTTGCCATCTGTAGCAAAATTGGCTAAGTCAGGTTGTGTCTGGAGAAAAGCATGTGTTACTGAGTTAGAAATATATAGGCCCTGCCCTCTTACTTTCTTTTGGTTAATACCAAGGTGCAGAGGTGGTTGAGTTGGAATCCATGCATAAAAGTTTTGCTCTTTCCTCTGATTTCCTTTGCCTCCTTTTTTCATATTCTTTTTCAATTTTCATTTGAAAATACAGTTTTATGGTAATTTAATATGTTTCTATGAAAGATCTACCAAGATTAGATTTCTGATCATTTTCTTAGTTATATAACTTTTGGCTCAGAAATTCTCCAGAAGTAGCTGGGCGTGGTGGCGCAGGCCTGTAATCCCAGCACTCGGGAGGCTGAGGCAGGAGGATTGTTGTGAGTTCGAGACCAGTCTGAGCTACAAAGTGAGCTTAAGGCCAGCCTGAACTGCATAGTGAGACCCTGTCTCAAAAAAGACAAAAAAAAAAAAAAAAAAAAAAAAGAAATTCTCCAGAAGTAAACACACACACATATGCATGCACGCACATGCCTGCGCGCACATGTGCGCGCGTGGACACACCCACACACACATATGTATTTACAAACATGTTTCTTATAGTTTTATTTAAAATAGAAAACAGGGGCTGGGGATATAGATCAGTAGAATAAGTGCTTGCCTGGCAAGTGCAAGGGCCTGAGCTCAATCCAGGGTTAGAAAACACTGGAGATAACCAAAATGTTGCTTAGTGGGAATACTCATTAAGTACACTATGGCTGCTTATATTTGCTTCTGTTGTTTAATACAATAGGCAGTTAGTTGAAATGATTAAACAAAAAATATAATGAACTTTTTCTGGTGTGTTCAAGAACAACATGAATAAATAAAATTTTAAAACTCCTCCTGTGAATTTTAAATTCACTTATTTATATAAGCTTAGACAGTTTTGTTTTTAAATGTATGCTTCAATACCTTCTCCTCTGGAGTTGGTATTCAATTAAAAAGTGTAAATCTTTTTACAGTTTTCAAAATATAGAAGGTATTGTATATTAAATAATAATGCCACTTAGCATTCATAGTCAATTGAACTTCATGACTTTCTTAAGTTGTGATTTCTTAAACTCCTACTTGTTTCCTATTACAGAAAATGGGAGGGGGGCTTCTTTAAAAATTCTATAATTAATTTTTATAAATTGTGATAACATTTGTATTAAAATGTGAAGCCCAACAAATGAACCTTATGATGAAAATAAATTTTATTTCTATGTACCAGGGATTGAACTCTGGACCTTGCACTTTCAGGGCAGGCCCTTATGCCACTGAGCTATATGCCTGGCCCGTATTGCTCATGATAGTCATATTTTAAATTTTCACCTGAAAGACAGTTCTATCCCATCTTCTGCATTCACCAGATTTGGTTCCTAACTGCCTTAGACATTTCTGAAATCAATTCCTCCCCCCACACACCAGACTTGGGTCAACTTCAAAGACCCTACAGGGCTGTGATAACTCTTCCAATATGTGATGCTCCCTGAGGGAGAATGGTTATATGGGAGATGGATCTGTGTTGTCTGCCCTGCTATCCATTCATCCCTCCATCTCTTTGTCATTTCTCCCTCTCTGTGTGCCTCTCTAACACTAGACCATGTACTTATTTTCTATGGTCAAGTTTTATGTTGCAATTATTTGTGACAATTTGCGTATGGAATAGAAATCCCAAGTTGTGCACTCCAATTTGTTTGTTTTTATAATATATGCCATTAGAGGGCAGTATTGTAGAAGTTAAAATTTCCTTTCAACCACATTGCAAACTGTTTCTGCATAATAAACAAAATTCTGCCCTTAGATTTATAAATACTAATTATAACCTTAACTGATGCACCCTTTCCAATATTTTAACTTAAATAGAGGTAATTCTGTCATAATTTTAGCCATTTCCCCACCAGTATCTCTTGATTCTCATTTGGCAAAGGGTATCAGTAGCATCCCTAGGTTGTGGGCCCCAGCCTGCAACGCCAGTCTCAGGTCCCTTTCCCAGGTGCCACCCCTAGGGAACCATCCCACTCCTCCAAGCCTTGCACCACTGGCAGGGACCTAGTCCTGTTCCTCTGGGAACAGGGACCCTCTGACCCACAGGCGAATGGCAAAGAGACTGAGTTTAACACACAGGTAGCCAAGAGGTTTTTGCCTTCTAGGGCAGAGGAGCCCCCAGTTAGGTTCGTCCCCCTTTATGTTATCAGAATAACACAAAGCTCAGTTGCCTTCGAATGTCCATGAGTGCACGCCCAGGGAAACACTTGAAACTCAGCTGTATAAACTTTTTTCTTTGTGCTCAACAAGAAGGCCAGTTAAACCTCAGTTCACCTCTGGTCTGCTGCAGTAGGTGAAACAGAAGTGAGGCTGCAGCATCTCTACCATCAGACCCCCTCTCATTGCTTCTGGAAACTAAAGACAAGCAGAGCCTGTCTTCAAGGAATTTCATGCTTTTACAATGTATTTGACAATATTTCAGTACCTCAGATATAAGAAGGCTCATAGGGTTGGGTCTTGAGAGAAGTGCCACTTCCACAAACTTGTCTTAGGGACTTGCTGAAAATAGATCTACTTAGGATTCAAACAGTGGATTGACTTTTTTAGCTGTGAATGGAAGTCACATTTAGTTACTAGTACTCTTGGGAGATGTGATTTTAAGGCTCATGGGGCATTTTGGAATGTCTGTTTCATCTTGTGGATTCCTTTGATTCAATTTTTATATATCTAGTAAAGTATGAATTTTTTGTTTGTATAATTAACTGGTAAATTCATGAAAAGGTAGGATCTCAACAAATTAATTTTCTCTCTAAAAAGAGTTAGTACTTAAGTATTCCTTTGGTACAGTTATCTTTATAAATAAAACCGCCTGTAAAATCCTCCCTTACTCCGGACTGTAAGAACCAGATAACTGCAGTTCAGACCGTCCTGTGAGGCTTTAGCTGTGGGACTGGGCATGCCCAGTAGCTCCGACGGGTCTGGTTGCAAATAGGAAGCGCTCTCCGTTCAGCAGCCACGGGAACAGGCCGCTCCGGGGACAAGGGTCTGGCTCCCTTTAAAGTAAGCGCGTGCGGGGCACCAGTCATCTTTTTAGGGACCCGCGGCGGGCGGGTGCCGGCCGAAGCCGCAGCCTGGGCGCCATGGCGCTGGTCGTGGAAGCCGCGCGGCAGCCCCTCCGCCCGCGGCCTGGCCAGCCCACCCTAGGCGCAGGACTGGAGACGGCGGGGGGAGGGGCGGGGAAGGAGGAGGGCGGGTCCGTGGAGAGCTGGCCAATCCGCACAGGGCTTCCCTGCATATATAATGAGACCAGAGCCGGAGAGCTGGTCTAGAGCCCTGTGAGCCGTGCTTCGGTTCCCTGAGGTCTCGCGCAGCGCTGGGATCTGCATCTTCCCTGGGTCGCCAAGCTCGGAAGCCGGGTTTCTTTAAACTAGCGCTGATTTTTCGTTGTTGTTGGGTTGTTTTTTATTTTTTCTCTCTTTCCCTGGGCTGCAGAAAGCCAGAAGATTTTATCTAGCTCAAACAAGGCTGCCGGTGCCCTTTTCTTTCCCACAAGGGTGTTTTTTGGCAGCAATTGCATGAAATCCCAATGGTGTAGACCAGTGGCGATGGATCTAGGAGTTTACCAACTGAGACATTTTTCAATTTCCTTCTTGTCATCTTTGCTGGGGACTGAAAACGCTTCTGTGAGACTTGACAATAGGTAAATGTCGGCTGTGATAGTTTCCTTAAATTTACTCATAAGACCCCTGTAATAATGCAGGCAAAAGCCAGGCGAATTCCTTTGTCCATTGCTGAGAGGTTACCGTGACATAGATGTTGCTTTCTCAAATGTTCCAAATTGCCTTATTTTCACAGCTCTAGCCAGAGACCAGCCTTTCCCACATTATGTAATTTAACCTTGTGTGGCCCTCTTAAATAGGAAAAGATCTGGATAGTCGTAAGAGAGTGGCTAATATTTTCTGGAGGGTGACACATTGCATGGCGTTAAAAGACTATTTGAAATGCCAGGAACATCACAGACCAGGGAGATGCAGCTTTATCTTGGATCAGTAATATAAATTTTATTTATCAATGATCTTTTCAATCTTTTTCAGCTCCTCTGGTGCAAGTGTGGTAGCTATCGACAACAAAATCGAGCAAGCTATGGTATGTACTGACGAAAAAATTGTTTGTATGACTGTGGGCACAGCACAAAAGGAGCTGTCTTGAGGTGCAACCAGAGAGCATCCCTTAGGTTCAGAGGATGTTGACTGCTGCTCATACCTTTAGAAATGCTGGTACTGTCTTCAGCCAGCATGCAGCCACATGCCTCGGCCGCCTTGGCGGAGACGGACGGGGTCCTGGGGTTATTGGACTGCTCCTTGCCTGAGAGGATTTCACCTAACGTCGGGTTTTGCTCTGCTGCTCTATTTGCTGGGAAGCCCTGGCCCCGGGTCTCTCAGTTGATCTGGGCCCGTCTTTTGGGATGTGGCTTTACTAGAAATCCTAGGATTTTATTAGGGAGCTGCTCCGAGAGAGGTAGAAGTGGGGATCCCAGGGAAAGGCCCGCTAATGGTGCACATACGGATCCCCAGATTTGCATGATGCTGCACAATGGAGGAGAATTGGAGAAAAGTTTTGTTTTCTCTGCCTGCGCCTGGATTTCTCCTTATTTTTTTATTTCCGCCTTGGCCGTTCTTTGTTATTGGAGCGGCGCCTGTGGCTCTTCTCACGGGATTCTCTGCCCACTGTTGCTAGGCAAACTCAACCTTTAATTCGGAGCTATAAATAACTTGGGCTCCTATTGGCTGCGACGGCTGCCCAGGTTTCTGTGATGTCAGCTTAATCACGAAGCGGGGGAGCTGGGGGTGGAGGAAAGAAAATGCGGCAAGTTGCTCTGTAGGAACTGGCTGCAGCTGGTGCTGAGGGAGGCGTCTCCGCGGAACTGGGAGGGACTTGGGGGTGGGGAGGCGGCTCAAGTCCTGGTGGCCAGGCTCGGGAACAAGCGTGGGAAATGTAAGGCCCCAGGCCAAGAAGTCCTGGTGCTTTTTGCCATCTCGAATAAGAAGCCCCACTGTGTACATCCCTGGTTAATGTTTGCAGAGAAGCCAGCATTTTTAAAAGCTTGATCCCTTATACATTAAACTTAACTATTGTATAGTTGTATTTCGATTTCTCCAAGTACCCTTTAAAAAATTTTAAGGACAGAATATGTAGCTATGCAATATAACTCTAGGAAATATGAGTTCAGACGTAGTGAATTAAACTTTTTTTTTTGTTTCAGGATCTGGTGAAGAGCCATTTGATGTATGCAGTTAGAGAGGAGGTGGAGGTCCTTAAAGAGCAAATCAAAGAACTAATAGAGAAAAATTCCCAGTTGGAGCAGGAAAACAATTTGCTGAAGACATTGGCCAGTCCGGAGCAGCTTGCCCAGTTTCAGGCCCAGCTGCAGACTGGCTCCCCGCCTGCCACCACGCAGCCACAGGGGAGCACACAGCCCCCTGCCCAGCCTGCGTCCCAGGGCTCAGGACCAACTGCATAGACAGACTTATCCCCGTGTAACTGGCTGCTGCTATCTGATCTGAACAGACGGAGAAGATGTGCTAGGGAGAATCCACGCCCACAGTCACCCATTTCATTGCTTGCTGCAAAAGAGACGTGAGACTGACACATGCCATTATCTCTTGTTTCCAGTATTAAGCTCCCTTAAGCTTTTGGGTTGAAGAAACTTAGCTGGGTGAATTAAAGGTTAATCAGAGAATTAGCTTGGATGTGCCCTGTGTGACTTGGCAGATACTGGAGGAATGGCTTCACTGCTGAGAGCTGAGTGCCTTCCACCCTTTCCCTGCTGTCCACCCCACTTCTGAGAGTGCTCTCTCCTGCTTGCACACAGCTTACTGCATGGGGTCAGGAAGCAGTGGAGCTCCTTGCTGGGCTTTGCTCTCTCCTCTCCTCCCAAGATGAAGAACTGCAGAGGGAGGCCAGAGACAAGACAAATGAAGGGGAATGCAGTTTATCATACAGATTGATGACTGTCACCCAAGTACATTAAAAAAAAGTACTGTGCTGCTTTTTGTGAAACAGCAGATGACACAAAACATTAGTGGGAAAATGGTGACAGGTAGCTGGAATCTAGGCTATCTTACTATGAAGGTTGTTTTGCTTATTGTATATTTGTGTACGTAGTGTAACTATTTTGTACAATAGAGGACTGTAACTACTACTTAGGTTGTACAGATTGAAATTTACATGTTTCATTCGATGTTTGAAGAGGTGTGGGTTTTCTTTTATATAGAGATTACATGAAAATGCTATGTAAACCACACCTAAAGAAATTTTAAGAATTTGGCACAGTTAGTCATTTGGTGTAATCTGAAATGTAGCTGCTGAATATCTAAAGTAAATACCCTGTTCTCTGAAGTTTTTTGATTGAGCTGGTTGAATACTTTGAAAAATGATCAATTCTAACTAATGAATTGATTTACCAGTAGGATTCTGCATATTATCTGTATAGTAGTCATATGGATATGTTTCTGTGCATGTTTGCTACACAGTTGTAAGGTGTTCCTGTATTTAACTGTTGTACTTGTCAACTTTCAATAAAGCATATAAAATGTTGATAAACAAGTGTTTCTGTATTACAGTGTTAACATAAATTACAGTCGTTTCCACAGCTGCTTTCATGTAAAGTTAGGCAATGTGGCTTGCATAGTTCTGAAAGAAAATGTGGAAGGACTGCACAAAGTAGGGGTGTTTGTAATTTGGCTATAGAAGTAAATCTATGCTGAATTGTTCAGTCAGGGAGGAGATAGGAAGAAACTACTCACTTTTAACTATTATATGAAGTAGATGAGTTGCTTCTCCTCTGGGCTGATGACTGAAGATACTATAGTATATTTCTCTGTGGCATTAAAGTTGCAGAAGTCCATGAAGATCTTAATTTTCCTATGTTGAGCAGAGAGAAAATGATTCTTATTCTGTGTATAATCCAAACAGTTGTAGAATCAGAAGATGGAAGTCAAGAAAAGCTGATTCCCCTACAAGAACTCTTGTTACTTCAGTTGAGAGGTCTTTCATAGGACAAAATGAGTTCCTAGCTCCTGGGACAGTAATTGGTTTTGTCAAGGTAAACCTGTTCCAGGGGTTGGTTACCTATTCTGGATCTGAGGTAGACCAAGCGATGAACAAGGGAGTCCCTCCCAAGTTACTGTCTTTAAGACTATCAGGTCAAAGTTTAAAATATGCTGGAGTCCTAGAGCAGGCAGAATACACCTGGGAGGTCCTGCCCTGCTGGAGATGCACTGTAAGCAAGCAAATGGCAGGGTGGACTTGGCTCTCATCTCCCCAGGGTCTCAGCAGCAGCTCTCTGCCCACCAGGAGTCTGGCGTGCACAAGCTCTATGCCTAAGTCCTTGAAGGACAAAGACAATTTTCTAAATCATTCTCTAGTAGAGCCTGTGGGAGATTGATAGGTGGAGTGGACATCAGAACTTGCTGAAAACATTATTAGCATGCCTGCTACAAAGCCAAATATTGAAACTGAACTGATACCCACCAGCTGGTGGCGATTGGCACGAAGGTGTTGGGGAAGTTTGGAGAGGACTTGAAGAATAATTATTATATTAGATAATTTTGGCTTAAAGGGATATGTGGTACTCACATTTCATTGAAAAAGAAAACAAGTGGATAGAAATCCCTAGGCATTTCATCTTTTATGTTTTTAACGAAATTCTTTAATACTTAAGTTGGTAATTGTAGAATATTCAAGGAACCTCAGTCCCATCTCCTTTAAGAGGCTTTTGAGTCTTTCTACTAAAGATGCCAAACTCATGAAATTATGTAACTGAATATTGTATGTAAGGTAGTTAGTAAAATCAGATTTTTTATACACGTTCCTTATTTTAGTAATTATGCTTTTAAGTGATTGACATATTTAAGTGTGTTTAGTAATTTGAAAAGACAGTTTGCTCCTTACAGACAGACCTGACTAGGCCTTGTCAGCCTGTGAATTATTATATAATTGATTGTATCACACTTGGTCTATGGAGCAGGAACAATTTATAAAGGGAATGGAATGTTGTAGGAGCACTGGGTGTTCATGACATCAGCAACTAGGAGACAGACTGCTGTTCAGTGAAGGAGAAAAAGAAACATGAGTTTAATGGCTGTTGGATTTCTGTTTCAAATTAACAATGTTTACATTTAGTAACTGTGCTTTTTTTTTAAGCTTTAAATTTACTTTTCAATGTGATGGATGTCATACCAGAATCAGTTTTAACTTCATACAAAATATATATAGAAGTTCATTATAACTGAAATTAGAAATTAAAATGAATTTCAAATGCAAACACTACTGGCCCTCCTGTTACATAAGTAGTTGAAGCTACTAGAGCCTGATAATAGGACTGATTTTAGATGTTAACTTCAGATCCGTTCCAGGAGCAATAATAGCATTAAGATTAGGAATAGGGGAAGAAAAAAGTGAAGTTTTCCTTTTAGATAAAATGGCCTGGAAAATGGAGGAGTGCTATTAGAACTTGGAAGCAGACAGGCAGTGAGGTTCCTGAGCTGGCAGGCATGTGGGAGAACCACGGGGTGGGTGTGAGGCTGCTGGCTGCCTGGCTAGCACAAGCCCTGCTGGAACTGTCGCCTGACCTTTGGATGAGGAATGGAGCTCCCCAGCCCTGCTTCCCATTTGTAAACTAAATATCACAAGGAATCTATCCTACCTGAGATACTACAATTCTTTGTGTTTTACAATTACTTAATTTTATTCGGAGAAAGGATATATGTGTGGTATGCATGCTTATTTAACTTTCTGGACCAAAATTAATTTGGTTTTAATCGTAGCTCTGTAGTTACTAGCTTGGTGATCTCAGGCAGGTAATTTGCTGGTGTCTGTTTCCTCATGCTTGACATGGGGCCATGCCAACTGTACTGGAAAGCTAACGCTGGAAGGCCACAGGACCAGAGATGGTTTTGGAGTAACTCTTCAGTGTTAACCTCCTATTATTTTTGAATCATTGATCTTGTTTATGTTTATATGTGTAATTTTATATTTTTCATGGGGATAAAGTTATACCACCTTAATTTTTGAAGAGCACTTGATGGAGCATCTGATTTTGGTGGCTGTTTAATACTATGAAAGCACAAATTAAAAAAATGTCCTTTAGAATATGGACAGGAAAGTACCATTTCTTCTATGAAATAATTCTGAATGACAGCTGTTTCACTGATGCAAATTAAGGAAATTGAAAACTGTCCATGTCTGAAAATGATATTGGTAGAAGTAAATGATTTCAGATGGAGAAAGTAGATCTTATTATTAAATTCATTATGGAAAAAAGTCTCTATGTAAAGCAGCATTGCAGTGCTAAAGTCACTGAGATTTGTAACTGGGCCCTACCAATGTAGGCTACTATTGAACCCAGGACCTCTTTACACATGTTAGGAAAACGTTCTAACTCTGAGCCATACCCTGAGGTTAGGATCTGTGCTTTAAACCATGTATTTCAGACACCAGTGTCTACCAGATATGACGGATGACAGGGAAGTTCCCTGAGTGAGTGAGGATAAGCAGCAGGGGTATATGACGGTAGCAGTTGGAAAACGGATGCTCCTTTGGGGACAGGGTAGCCACGTGGGAATTCAAACATGTTGCTAGAACTTCAAGTTCCTCAGGATCCAGAATTTGAGAGTGCTGCCTGGAGATTGCTGTCTTCTAGATGCTGTGCAGAACAAATGGAAGCACACCTGCTAAACCAGTGAGCCTGTGGGCCACAGGCTTTTGTGCCTGCTTTCTGTCTTGTGCCGATCTCAGGAACCAGGCTTCTGCCTGAGCAACAACAGCTCAAAGCCAGACGAATCAGAAAAACGTTTTGGATGACAGAAAGTGCAGGCTATCTGATATACTCTGTGCTTATTGAATATCTTCTATATGGTGGAGATATGTATGTAGATAAGCCACAGTCCCTGTCCTCAAGGAGTGCTCACACAGCTGCTTGTATGATAAATGAAGTCACTTGTTTACTAGCAAAATTTGCCTTCTGCAATACAGTATCTGAATTTGACAACACAGTTTAATGAAAATAGTCTGCCCCTTTGTTGCATGAGTACATTCATCTCATGCCCTGATATGTTGTTTGTAATCCTTATAAACTAGGAGATCAAGAAAACAAGATTTGATGTCCCTCCTCAAGGAGCAGGAGTATAATGGAGGCTTTCAGGGTGACCAACTACACTGGTTTTTCCCGGGACTTAGAGTGTTCCCAGAAAGTAGGGCTTTCAGTGTTAAAATCAGGTAAGTGTGAGGTTCAATAAATAGTTGAGCACTGAAGTGACCAAACACTCCTGGGTTAGCTTGTAAGAATACCAGTCCCAGCCGGGTGTGGTGGCGCAGGCCTGTAATCCCAGCACTAGGGAGGCTGAGGCAGGAGGATTGTTGTGAGTTCGAGACCAGCCTGAGCTACAAAGTGAGCTTAAGGCCAGCCTGAACTGCACAGTGAGACCCTGTCTCAAAAAGACAAAAAAAAAAAAAAAAAAAAAAAAAGAATACCAGTCCCAGTGATTTGTTATGTGCTTTCCCCTTTCCCTCCTGGGATGGGGAGGACTTGCTGACCTTGCAGAGAGCAGAGCCTTTCCACGTGGGATCCAGCATAACTAAGGTAGAGTCCCTTCCATGAACCCAAATCCAAACAGCACTGATTTTATGAGCAAGAGTGTTCCACCGTTAGAAATTCGAGACTCTTCTATAGTGGCAAACCTTGGCTAACATGGAAATGAACGCACAGTACCTTGAAAGAGTGGGGAGCCCTGCTATCTACCTAAATCCTACGGTACTGACAATGGTGGTGGTAAGGACGACACTTGCAGGCTGGAGAACCTGGATTCCACCTTGTGAAGTGACAAAACACTTTCTAAAACTCATCTGCAATGACTTGAAAGGCTGACTATGTGCCTGTTTATAACTCTGAGGAGCCAAAATAATGGAGAGCTACCTTGCGCTTCAGCAGAAGTCTCCACTGGGTTACCTTTCCTGTGTTTCTTGAGAGAAAGGTGATCCCAAGAAAGTATTAGCTTTAAATACAGAAGAAAAGGGAAAGGTCCAAAAATTGGGGGCTTTCTAGCAATGGAAAACGGATTACTTCTAGACCCCAAAAGTTGAAAATAAAATTAAAAATCAGAAAGTCCCATTAAACTTCAAGTAAGCAAGGTGCTTCATTAGCAAAGATCAGACAAAAGGCGTGATTTCACACTCACCTTTGTTTCCTATGATTTCTAGGTGGTCACTTTTACTGAGGGAAAGTCAAGAGAGGAAATTAAAAAAAAAAGTATGTGCAGAAAAGTATTTCAGCCCCTGCTACTGACACACTGAATTGATTATAAACAGTAAAAGGAGACTTCTCCTAGGATTTTGAGAAACTTTTTACTGCTAAGGAAAACACAAGCCAGTCCAGACTTAAAACCAGCAAAACTTTGTTGGAACCTTTGAGTAATGTGCAAGCCCCAAACATTCAAGAGTTGGAAGTGAACAAAGTGGGTATTGAAGCTGTCTAAGAAGAGTATTCTTCCCATCACCCATTTCACTTGTGGTGCTAGGGAATACTGAACAGGAGAAACCCCCGCAAGGTGGAGAGTAGTGTGCTCTGAAAGAAGGATCAGGGTCTGATCAAAGACCCTGGTAGTGACTTCCCTACTGCTAGAGCAGGGGTGTTTTCCACCCCTGGACATCAGGACTGCATAGTAGCTCAGGGCTCGGGCCTAGTGTGTGTCTCCAATGGCAGTCTCATTGCAGCTGCTGTGCCCACCACTGGGCAGTGTTGGTGGAGAGGAGATACTTTGTCTTAGTTCATAGATCTCCAGACTTTAGGGAGCTACAGCCATATCTAGGTAAACCAAAACTTCCCCTGCATAATTCTCCAAGCTCTTTTCTTTCCAGGCAACTGGTTAGAGACAACTACAACCATTTTGAAAACCTTGTGTTAAAAAATGGCAAAGCCTTATCATTTTGAGCCCCTGAGTGGAACAGAGCTCCTACACCTCTCCAACCTGGAACAGCCCTGGACTGCTGTGAGAGAACCAAAAAAAAAAAAAAATATTTCTATCGCTTTCAAAATATGTTTTGGGGGCTGGGAAGAAAGCTCAGTGGTCTAAGCACCTGCCTGGCAAGCACAAGGACCCAGGTACCTTATGCCTCACTGGCCCCGCTCCAGGCGCACTGAGCCAGCCACCGAAACCAGGCATGATGGTGCATGCCTGTTATCCTAGTACTGGAGAGGCTGAGACAGGAGGGTCACTATGAATCCAAGCTGTGTAGTAAAACCCTGTACCAGATGCATAAATTTAAAATATATGTATTTATTTTTGAGTCTGATACACAAATGTGAAATACATAAGATGATATTATATAACTGCAGATTAGTATAGTGAAAATGCCATATATCAGAACTATGAAGGAAGGTAAAAAGTAAATCTTAAGGTTGAATTTTAAGAAGCTGTAAGCTAAATAATTAATACAGGAAGCATAATCTTTGGCAATGTTATTAAAAGAACAATTGCTTTCTTATGTGGTAGGAATGAATTATTTTCTTAAGAATTTAGAAAAATACTTGAATGCAGTGAAAATCAGCCTGCTAACATTGTAAAGTTTAACCCACTTTTTTTTTTTTTTTAGTTTAACCCATTTTGAGGAACACCAGTAGCACATCAACTGAGAAGAGAGGTAGGTCACAATATGGCCATCCTTCGGTTATGTCAGAACCACTAACCACAGCTTCCAACTTTTTAAAAAGTGAATCAGTGACATCCCCTGTGCAACTGGCGCCCTATTTGGAATTCCAGCAACTTTGAGTCTGCACTGCCTTATAACAGTCAGCTGCTGCTGAGTCACGACCCTTCTTCAGCTAGTGCAGGCATGGCCCTCCAGCCACAGCCCCACCACGCCTATGCCACCCCCAGTGTTCTCCATGTACCCCACTCCATGACTGACCCAAGCAGGCACTTGAGATTGTGCTCCAAGCCATACTGTAATAGCTGACCCTTAAAATCATATGCCTTCATTCACTGACTTCTCCTTTTACAATTCAAAGTTTGGACCCTAAAGAAGATGACTACATCTTAGTCTTGTATCTGATGGGTTTTATTTTACTGCATAGATCCAAACAGTTGAAAGTGTACCAACCTGAGCATTCACCTTTATAGATACAGGTAGATATAGATATAAATCCATCTATTATTATTACACAGTATTGAGCATTTCCTGAGTGCTAAGTAATTTCAAGACAATGTCTCCTTTCATCCTCATGCCAGCCCCATGCAGAAAAGTACCATCAATCCCTATTACAAAAGAGAAGGTGAGTTACTTGCAATGTCCAGTTCAATGAATAAATGTGATGCAAATCAGCATCACGTGTCCCACAGCAAAGTATATGGCTCTTTACCACTATTTTGTGTGCTTCCTAAAGATAGGCAGCTCATTCATGATCTGTGGAGCCTGTCTGGGGCCTGTGTGGCATTCCATCTCCCCCTCAGTACAAGTGGAGGCACAATTTGGGGCTGGCCTGTGACTCCCAGCCCTTTATCTAAGAGTCATACGCAGGACCCTGCCCCAAGCTATCAACACGTTGGCCAGAATGGCCAGTGGAATTCTGTGTCCTTTATGAAAGCACAAAGGAAAGAGTAAGAGGAAACTGAGCCAAAGGTCCCTATTCAAATACTCAGGATAGCAAATCCTGTGTCTCCTTTCTGTCCAGGTGGCACTAGATCAATGTGCACAGCTACACTCCCCATTTCCATATCACAAATTTGGCCCAGGAAAAAAACAGCACTGGAGAGCTAAATGTTGCTGTGGATGACACCATTTTTTCATTTGCTAAATCCACCACAATGTGCCAGGCCTAGGGAATTCTCTAGCTGCTGTGGATGTGGGACGAGGAACAACTTCTGCCTTGATACACCCCAGTTAAGGAGCCAAGGCAGAGAATGCTGCAAATTATCACAAACTGTACACTGAAATGTTGTGGAAACTGAGGAGGGAAAACTAATTGTGTCTGGGAAGTGGGTGCCTGAGGGGAAAGAGACACACACAGCTTCAGAGAGGAAGTTGTACCTTACTACATATTTGTCTGGGAAAGGAGAGTGAGCAGGGGACAGAGGATTAGCTCCACCTGGGAAGGGGACTTGGAAGGATGCTGACACATAAGGAGGGTTTTGTGTGTGTGTGGTTGGCTCAGTGGGCCCTGGGGGCAGGCTGGCTCGGCATGTGATGACAGGGATCGAACCATGGTCCCAGCGCTTGCCTAAGCTTGCCTAAGCAGGCACTTTAGCCCACTGAGCTATCTTGCTGGCCTATGAGGAGGGTTTTAATGGAGTATACTGGGATCCCCCGAAGAGGCAAACTTGATGGGAAAAGTATTCATTATTCTGGTGGAATCCATACTTTAGGGAGGGGTGCCCACAGATATCTGAGCCATGGGCAGCCCACTGTATTTCCTCTGATTTCCAGGAGCTCTGGGCTCCACCAGCCCACCCAGCCTTCCTCTCACTCACTGAGTTAGTAATCTTCTTACGTGGCTGTCTTGGTGTGCAGGGAGGTTGCCTTGTTTGTTTGTTTAGCACTTTGTAGATGCTAAATACATGTTGTTAAATAAATGTATGGAAAAGGGAGGTGAGAAAATATTTGAAAGAGACTATCATTCCACTATTAGACAAATGTTTTTAACGATGGAATTATAAAACAGAAGCTGACTCACCCACAAAGCCCCAAATTTAGCTTTCTTTTCTGATGTTAATAATCTTTTTTTTTTTTGGCTTGGACCAATTTGATGTCTGCAAAAGCCTTTAGAAAAGCTTTCAGTAAAATTTAAATGTTAAAATAAAATATGCAGGGCCACAAATATATAGTATATCACTTATATGAAACATTAGAATGCTTATACTAAAATATAGTTATCAGAATTAAAAGAATAAATTAATAATGGCCATAGTTATGCCTATTTATTAACACAATAAATAACAAGATCTAGTAGTGGGTTTCAATAATCACTATAATTTTAGAACAGTGATGAGCTTAATGACATTTAAAATGTCTGCCACAGGGGACTTGCCCATTAGCTGTTGTTTAAGGGCCTGCTTGGTCAAACCCAGTAAGGCACAGGGGGCTGCGTTCAGATCTCCAGCTGCACAGGCCTTACCAGACCCGCCCTTAAGGTAGCCTGAGCCAGTTCAAAAAAAATCCTAAAATGTCTGCCACAACAGTAATAGATTTAAAAATGGTTATGATTTCTACTGATAATAAAGTTATAATAATTGCTAGCATTACTATGATTTGTTGCCAGTTTAATTATTTTAAAAAGACTAAATGACATGCTGTATATGACATGCAATTCACAAAATGAAACGCAGTGTTTCTTTTTTCCACTCAGCTCGATGCAGCCCCTGTCCTCTACTTGCTGATGAGCCCGTGTCCAGCCCCCCTCAGCATCCTCGCCTGCTCTCAGGGTGAAGCTCGGTGGCCAGACAGGTGCTGCTCTGAGACCGGGCCCCATGGAACAAGTCCTCGGGAAGCAGAGCTGCTTCATCTGGACCCTTTGCAGGCAGAAGGGAGCATGGGAGACGGCCGCTCTGCTCTGCCAGAGGCCAGATGGGATTTGGCTCCAGAAAAATCTCTGCACTCAGAAGCTCTGATGGGCCAAGCAGGCTCCCGATTTGGTTGATTCTAAGCAGGTCTGAATCTGAATTTTCTCCTTTTCAGCTCACTGACAAGAACTGGAAGAGACCATGGCTTAGCAGCAGTCTGCTGAAGGGTTTGTTTATTCATTTGTCTTCTGGGCTGTGTATCAAATTGGGAATGAGGCAAAGGAACAATAAATCTAAGGGACGGTGAGTGTCGTGGAGGCACATAGCACTTCTGCCCCGGCATCACCACTGCTGTAGGACACTTTGGCCTCCGGACCCAGAGCCAGAGGTCTGCGTGTATGCTCAGCTCTAGGAATTTGAGGTAAAAGTTTTTCTTGAGAAAATGTGTTTATCATAAAGATATGCACAGAAATTTTTGCTTATTATTTTTAACAATAACAAAACAAATAAAAAAGTTAGTCTCAATATATTGCAGAACATACCAAACCAAATACTTCAGGAATCCAAAAGAACATTATATTATCTTAGCAACTTGAAAGCTGCCATGTATAATTGGGAACAATTCCAGCAGCACTTTAGGAATGAGAACAGCAGTCACTAGCTGATGAGCACTGTTTTCTAACTTCTCTCTAGCTTTTGCAGGGAGTGCGCATTATATAGCTTTGCTATTTAGAATTTTTTTCAAGACTTGAGTGATAGATTTGTGTCTGAAGGAGTATCTCCTATTTTTGTTTTAAAAAACATGTTTCCAGGAAATGAAAGTTCAATTTATACCTGTTATCTACCTCCTAACAATGTGAACTCAAGAAGGACAAGTTACAAAAGAAAGATAAAGGAGAAAGGAAGGAAGGAAGGAAGGAAGGAAGGAAGGAAGGAAGGAAGGAAGGAAAAAAGGAAGGAAGGAAAGAAGAAAGGAAGGAAGAAGAAGGGAGGACGGAGACAGGAGGGAGGAGGGAGGATGAGGAGAGCAAGATGAAGCGCTATGTGGAAAGCTCTGGACAGGTGTGGCTGCAAGGCGCTCCCCCTTGAGCTCTTCCTCCTACTAAGTAACTGCAGCAAGTCTGGAGGCTGGGGAGGGTCCACACACAGCCTCAACCCTGACTGTGCTGCAGGCTCTGTTCCGGGCTGCCACGCTGGCTGGGTGGCGGGCATGGCACTGGTGTGCCCTGGCTATGGACACTGGCTCCTGGGTTTACCTCTTCCTCCTCCTCAGTTGGGAGAGGGAGTGGCAGTCTTCTTAGTGATGGTTATCGGGCTCCAGGCAGTTCTGGGTAAGGAGACTCATCTTGCTGAAACCTTGTCTTTTGGAATCTGTTGTCTTCAAAGACCTTGAATTTCAATGCTTTGCTTTGGCTTTATAACCTTTACCTTTCAGACATCTTAAATATAAATATGTACAGTACCTTCATGATTTCACTCCACATATATTTCACTCCACAAGCATCATTGTCAGGGAGAGCAAACTATTTTGTGGCTCCCTTTCAGATCTCTGTGACCCTTCTGCATCACTATGAACAGGAAAAACCCAATTATTTTTCCCAGTTTTTTTTAAGGAGTCCTTCAGGTAAGGATGTAGAAGATGAAGAAAACGCACCTGTTGGCTAAGTGGAGTGTGGACTGGCTGGGTGTGGGGAGGGTCCGGGGTTTCCATGTGTGTGGAGCTGGGGTAGGAGCAGCTGTTGTAGTTCCCGCAAGGAGCCCCTACGGGGGACTGCAGCTGGCTAGGCAGGGCTGAAGTGCCGGCAGGAGGGAGCTGGCCTGCTGCGCATGGCTAGAGCAATGAACGGAGCTTTACGTCTGGAATAGGATTCTCCAGAAATGCAGGACTATAAGAGATATATAGACGTCTAGGAAGAGGTTGAGCATAAGAATTTACTCATATAACTATCAAGGCCGAACATCTCACTTGTAAGCTGGAGAGTCATGAAACTCTGTGGTGTGCTCGAAGCCCCGAGAACCAGGAGCACCGGTGTCTGCGGGTGGGGATAGCAGTCGGTGGATGTCCACACCAAGAAGACAACAAATCCCGGCCAACCTTACCTATTTGCTCTACTTGAACCCCATCACCAATGAATTGGGTGTGGCCTCCCCACACTGAAGAAGGCCATCAGCTTTACTCGGTTCACCAACTTGCATGCTAGGCCTTCTGGTAACACCCTCGCAGATAGGCCCAGAAACCAACGTGCCACCAGCTTTCTGGGCAACTCTTAGCCCAGTCAAATCGACACAAAAATTTACCATCCCAACACCGAACCATTTCTTCTTTCACTTCACCCACTTGTTTGTCATGAGCTTTTCTGTGTGTAACTATTGTAAATTTTACATAATTCTGAATGCCATAAAATTATCTCCCACCCCGCCGGGAGGCAACAGGGAAGTAAACCACTATAATGGAGAAGAAGTGCTGCAGGACTGGAGGTGTGTGTGTGTTTAAGGGGCAGCACTGGAGGCCAAAAGGAAATGAATGAGCAGTTCTGCTGGAGGAGACAGGAGGGGACTCTAAGCAGAGAAAAGAGAAGTGGAAAAGCTCAGCCTCATGAAATAGGGTAGCCTGCTGAGAGCTGGGTCTCCAGGAAGGCATCAGATAGTAGGCCTGGGGCCACCAAGGAAGCCGTAGAGACAGCTAACATGTGTGCAGCCTCACTCTCAGAAGAACCTGGTCATCAGCCAGGTAGGTTGGGAATGAGGGGCTGGGCTAGATGGCTAGCACTAGAGCTCAGGGAACCTTTGAGAAACTGGCTGGTGGTCTCCTGGGAGGAAGGAGTAGGTCTGAGATACATTCAGAAATAAAATAAGAAGGGTGCAATGGGACAGGGTGGCTCAGCAACCTGTGTATGTGGGAACAGCAAGTTGAGTCCAGTTTCGCACTGGCTGTGGGACAGCGTGGGCTTTGGGACTCGAAAGTAGGAGGTATTTAGATTTGGTACTTGCGAGGAAGAACCCTGAGCCTGAGTTGAGGTGGACAGAAAGGAGGCCTTCTGCAGACCCTGACAGCCAGGACCAGCCCAGGCTTGCCATCTGTGACCCAGTACTGCGTTCATTGCTTCATTGTGCATCAGTTTCCTCCTCTATAGAGTGTGGATCACATAGGTTTGTGGTCAGGACATAGCAGAGTTCGCACCTAGATGTGCTCAACACATGGGGACTACCAGGGACTATGTGGCTAAGTGCTATGGCAGGTGAGATGGCTGGGGAGAGAGAGCTGTGAGGAGGAGAGCAGCCAGAGGACCATGGAGACCCTGAGCAGCACAGAGGCTTTCTTGTTTCTATTCTGAGGCACGATGGTACCAAAGAGGCTTAAGAATTTTAAAATACAATCTCACTAGACTTACATCTAAATATATCCAATAACTTTATTTTATGAGCAAACCATTTTAAAATGTACTCCTTATGTTTCTAAAGGAGTAAAGCAAACTGTAAACACCCATAGAGCCCCAGTTTTGCAGGTTTTGCAGTTGAATGACCTTGAGGAGCCACCTGCTTTCCTGTTCTGAGTTGCTTCACTGTAAAGTGAGTTGGTCAGGTCAGAAGCATTGCTCGGGTTTCTTCCAGGCCCAAAGGTCCAGGTCCAAAGGCACCCAAATGTTGGCCTAGTTTTAGTTACTCGATGGACTGGAAAGGCAAGTGATGGAATGTCACAGCACTGAAGGGGAAGCTCAGTCCACAAGAGGCCTGAAGTCAAAGCAGGCAGGGAGTGGACCCCAGGGTTGAGGGTGTTCAATCTCAGGGGCAGGTCACCCTGGATTCTGCCCTGGCCTCTCACCAGGCTTGATGGCTAGCTCTCAGCAGGGAGGGTCAGGAGGTCCCTGCAACAGCAGCACCAGTGGAGCCTCCTGAGTCTCGGGTGGGGTGGGCTCACACAGCCACAGCGGACACTGTCCCCACCCTCCTCAAGGAAGTGAGATGCTGAACAAGTTTTAGTAAAGAATAAAGTGATACAAGTCAGCTGGGGCAGCTGACTCAATTTCTACGAGTTCCAGTTTTCTTGTCTACAAAATAGAGATACACATATGTAACTCAGAGGGTGAGTGTGCTAACATGGTTTGTTTATGTTTGATGGGCCTTGTAGAGATGTCCCGAATTATTAAATGACACTGGGCAAAAGGCTCAGAAGATAAGGAAAGGTAAGTAGGTTACAAACCTCATGATGAGGGCCCACAGTAGTTGCCAACAATAGGAGAAAGTTCAATTCTGACTTTCTAAGCTAAGAGCAAAAGGATGTAAGACCAGCCGGAATCCATTACTTGTGACTTAAAATTTGTCAGTGGCTTCCTACTGATCCTAGATAAAACCCAAGCTCCATGCCTGTCCGTCTCACTCTCCTCCTTTCTCACCAGCCTCTCGGACTATAGACGGGAGAAGCCAGACGTGTCTCCAGCTGGACCAGCCCAGGTGTGTTCTCTCTCACGTCTCAGGCTGGCTCAGCTCACCTGTGTCTTCCTTCAGGAAGCATCCTACGTCTTATGGGTTGTGTCTAGACGTCCTCCTGGTAGAATGTAGAGTTTGTGATTGATACATGGTCCATTGCTGGGATTAAGCTGTGAGGGCCACAGCTGCTCAAGGGTCAGTAGTCTGCATACAATATGAGTGACAGAGAGGCTTGTCCCTTCCTTTGCTTGCTTTTGCCGTCTTCTGCCACTTTGAAGTGTTGCCCCTCTGCCATATGTCACCCTGCCTTAGAGCCAGTGGATTATGGGCCAAAACCTTACAAACTGAACTAAATAAACTTTCCCCCCTTTAACTTTTGGATGTTGGGGGTTTTGTCTCAACAACAGGAAAAGTAATTAAAGGCACTACATCCAAAATTTTTCTCTGAAGTATCCTGTACCTCTTAGGCTTTCCTAAAATGAGGGCCTGTCATCTCTCCATGTCAGCTCTGCTCTGTTCCTCTCAGAGTGCTTGACCCAAAAATAATTAATAAATGCAGGTAAAAGGAACAGACCTGCCTAGGGTTAGATGGCTTTCACAGTCCTGAGGTCTTCGAGGCGCCCAGGTGGGACTGCAGAAAGGGGAGGTATGGGCCGGGACGGTCATGCTGTACAGCCCCAGCTGGCGGGCTAAATAGAATAGGTGGTTATCTCCAAGAAGCCGAAGGGGTGATGCAATGTGGCTAGGGAAGTACTCATGCAAAAAGCACTTACTGAGGTCAAAGGAGGTGAGGAGAGTTTGCAGGAGAGGGGAGCGGTGAGTTCAGGTAATTTGCATTAAGACTTCCAAGAGGGCCTTATGAGGAAGTCTGCTTTAGATAATCACTCCCTAGACAAGAGATAGCAGAGGCCCAGGGGACATGTTCTAGGACAAAAGTCACAAAGGTGAAAGGCCAGTGACTAATTCTGAATTATCCACTGTGGAGACAAATAACCAACAGTTTTCATATAGTGAAAACTTTCAGATAGGCTTAGCTGTGAACCTCATGGTAAATGTTTCCAGAACCTTGAAATATCATAGCAGTTTCCTCACATTGGCATTTCAGATGCACAGATTGCTACAGTGTCCAGCGAGTGCTCTCTCTCCCTCCCTCCCTCC
>PVKA01002266.1:47288-91770 GCA_004027165.1 Ctenomys sociabilis | reverse complement strand
GTAGGGAAGGTATGCTAAGCTGATAATGTAGGCTTGTAACTCACATCTTTTTATTTTCAAGTATGTTAATACATACTTACATGCAGCATGTAATGTTTACATTTTTTGTGTGGAATGGGGTGCCTGTACTTCACACATCACAGTTCTTTTCCTTCATATCCTATCCCTTTCCACCTGCTCCCCTTCTCCCATCTCTTGACTACCTTCCCTTCTGAGAAAAATCTGTAAAACTATTTACTAGCCTACCACAATTAATTTGTAGTCTATCTACAAAAAGCTTCAGGTTCTATATAGTTCTGGACAGTCAGGAGTCAGCCCACTAGCTCACTTGTTTATGTGTCTGCTTAAGAAAAGCAATCAGGCTCAGGATGCTATGGTTCAATCCCCAGATCCTCATGCATTACCATACCTGCCCTTAAGGCATAGTGAGCCAGCCCTCATCTCCCAAAAAGGGTCCATTTCACACCCCTGGACAGTCCACCCTCCATATGTAGGTGCTCCTCATCCACAGATGCAAACAACTATCAAATGACAGTTTTTGGAAAGAGTAGCATCCGTACTGAATGTGGACAGCACTTTATGTATGTCACTGTTCCCCCTTAGCTGGACCTCATCAGGAGTATGGAGTTCTATTCTGGGTCTCAGAGAGGAGATGAAGGAGACCCTCAATGCTATAAGATGAAGTAAATGACTGAAGTGAGATTCTATCACACTCACACCAGAACTCACTACTCATTTTAGACTCTTCCTCCACTCAGCCCCTGCTGGGTCTAGGCACAACTCTCTGTCCCCGGGTGTGCCCAG
This sequence comes from Ctenomys sociabilis, assembly GCA_004027165.1. Classification (NCBI taxonomy): domain Eukaryota; kingdom Metazoa; phylum Chordata; class Mammalia; order Rodentia; family Ctenomyidae; genus Ctenomys; species Ctenomys sociabilis. The sequence goes on along the minus strand of PVKA01002266.1, from coordinate 90,966 downwards.
CTAAGTTCTGGGGCACTCTGTGTCTCCCCTACACTTCCGCTGCAGTCCTTTCTCCAGGCCTGCTCACTCCTCCCCCCCATGTGAACTTTCTAAACCGTGTGTCTATGTTGCTCCCTGCTAACGTCTTTCCTGGATAATCTTACACCCACCATCGGACCCAGCCCTTTTATGATTTGACCCCGACCCACTGTTCCAGCCTCCTCCATTTCCTCCCTGCTGGACACATGCCTAGAAGGTCCCTTCGTATGTCCAACATCTCTCCACATGTTTGTCCCTACGATTTCCTCTGCATGGCGAAGAGCCAGAAACTCAGACTCACTAAATGTAAGACAAACTCATTGATCTAAGTATGTCTTCTGTAGTTTGGATAGGCCTATGTGTTAAAGACCTGGAACCTTTGAGAGGTGGGGACCAGCGGGTGCTTAGGTCATTGACAGCGTGCCCTGCAAGTGCGCTGTGGGGCCCCGGTCCTCTCCCTCCTTTCCCGGGCTTTCTAGCCACTAATGAGCTATTTTGTTCTGCCACACACTCTTGTCACCGTGTGCTGCTGCGCCACAGGCTGTGGGCCAGCCAACTGTGGACAAGAAGTCCAGAGTGAGCTTCACGTGGTGTCTGTGTCAGGCATGCTGTCACAGTACTAACACATTGTCCAATACAAAGCAACTCAGGATGTAAAACCCAGTCCAATGAAATGAGTCTCTGTTCTGCCCTAGTTCTTTCCTAAGTGGAATTTTTACACTTATTTCTGGGAATGGAGAGATGGTGCCCAATAGTTCTAACTTGACATCTTCTCAGCATCCTGAATTGAGGAATGAGAAACAGGTTTTGTCACCAGCAATAGATCCCAGGGAGGCCTCTGGGGTAGTGGCTAGGGAGCAGGATATATTCTGACTATCTGTTGTATAAAGAAGAAGAAGAGCACATCTCACCAGAGCTGGGGAGAAGAGGAGATAGGGGAGGCAGCTCCCAGAGGAAGCAGGCTGCAGACAGACCACTCATCTTAGGAACCTTCTCCATCTTTCCCTGGCCTTCCTCCCGTGGCCTACCTCAGATCAGATGCCTCTACCTGGTGTTTCCAGAAGTCATGATGAATTCCTCTTCTCCACCCCAAGTTACATCACTCTAGGTTTTGGTTGTTATTTTTAAATTTGCCTTCTCATCTATCCAGCATAAGTTCCAGAAAAGCAGACACTTCTGTTTGTGCCTCTCATCTCTCTATTTTAACCATCCCCTTTCCCTCCTGGCCCATGCAGATGGCCCTGCTGGGATTCTGAGCCCTCTGGCTATGGGTGGTGAGGTGTGGCTCTCACTCAGGATTTCCCTGGTGACTTCCCTGCAGGTTCTTGAGTACTGGCTGCCTCCCTGCACTGACATGACAATTGTTGCCAACAAACTCCACAGAAGTCAAGGTCTAGCAAAGGCTCCTTTTCCCCACCCTTTCCAGCCTTGATCTCTGTTCAGCCTAGGGTGTGTGGGGGGCTACCGTATTTCCTTAGACCTCCCTTCACTCTAGCTGCACCTTATGTCTTTTTCTATTTTTTTGGTGCAGGGTCTCACTATGCATGCAGCCCACATTCATAGCTTTTTGCCTCCCATGTGCTGGGATTACAGGCACGCGCCACCGCGCCCAGATTGCATCGCCGGCTCAGCGCACCCGAAGGCGGGGCCGGCGCGGCTGGGGGAACCAAGGATCAAACACTGGTGCCTGCGCTTACCTAAGCAAGCGCTTAGTCCGCTGAGCTATACCGCCGGCCCTTAGCTGCACCTTATGAATAGTTCCTTTATTGAACTCTTCTCGTGTTTCCCAATTAAGAGCCCTGCCAAATGTAGTCTTCTATTTAGCTTTGTTGCCTAAGGACACAGCTCAGTGCCTTCTATGCCACTTGCACTTAATAAATTCAGGGATTGAAGAATTATTAAGCATCAGTTGGTACAGGAATATTGAGTCTTACATGGAAAATGGATTAGGAGAACAATTTTTAAAACTATTTTTGACCAGTATGTACAGTAAGACATATGTCAGCTGCAATGCAGTTTATATGCACATGTGTATACTACAGAGCAAAGGCTACTTTTACTGTGCATGATACATGCTGATGTTTTCTTCTTAACTTTGCTCTATCTTGTTTTTTCAAAATAACTTCTCAATCGCTTCTGCTAAATTAATTTAAAGGCCTATAAAACAGCTGCAACCCACAGTTGAAAAACTGATTGTTAGAACCGTCTTCACTCTGGAGAGCCTGTGCCTTCTGCATTAGGTTCCGAAGGCCAAATGGATGACGCTGGAACAAAGTCATGATGGAGGTGCAGTTGAGGGGAGGTGGCTGAGCTGCCTGGAAGAATCAGATGACGCTGCTCTACTGTCTTCAGCTTTTCAATTATTTCTCAAAGTTGAGTAATTTTTAAGGGATCACCTGATCTGCAGGAGAGGTGGATGAGACCTCTTGAAACATGCTGCCAACAAAATGTTTTTGAAGCTTCAAGATCATGCAAGTGAGGAAACCCCAGGCCCACGTGCCCGCTATATTCAGTGGGCTCCGAGCTCGCCGGAAGAAGACAGCGCATCTCCGCGCTTGCCGAGGGACCCTGGCCCTCTGCGAGCAGCTCCTCCTTGCGGATATATTCTTGAGTGCTTGATTATTTGGATGGTGTGACCAGGGGCTCACACAGGCCTGTCATTTTACAACTGGACAGTCTTCGGGTTTAAAATTCAGTCTGCTCTATGGTCCTGTCCATCTCAGAAATTGCAGGACTATTTTTAAAAGTGAGTTATGTGTTCTTTAAAATTGAATCTCACCTCTTAACTTGCTGTCATTCTGCTGATATCTAAACTGTAAAGCTAAGTCAAAGGGGTAGAAAGTAGTCATAGAGGTTATTTACCTGCCATTTAAATCAAACCCATAATCTCTGTCTTTAAGCAGTTACTTCCTCATTGTAATATCCCTAAAAGACAGATGTACAAAAGCAGACAACCGAGCCTAGCCTGTCCTCAGCTGATTACATACACAACCTCAAACTCGTCAGGGGAGCCTCAGCACGCGTAGAGACCACACATCGACTTGTTTATTGGCCTTCAAATTCACACCAGCACCTCCGATACTCCAGGCACAAGCGAGAGAATAGGAAATGAAACAGGCCTTTGTGTCCACATTCTAGCAAAGGAAACAGAAGAGAGCGAGAGAAGGAGGGACATGTCTACAGCACTGGAGGTGCAGTAAGTGCTCCCTGGGCTGTAGGCCGGTGACTTGTGCTGGGAAATGTGAGCGTGTGTGTGTACACGTTTGAGCACCATCTGTCAGTGGTGCCAGTGAGGGCTTTCTGGAAGGACTGGCTTTCAAGGAGAGCAGAGAGCACTAGGCCATGGAATTCTTTTTTTTTTTTTTTTCTTTTTCTTTTTCAGTGTTTTCTCAACTTTATTACTAGCAGCATGTGGGGGAAATAAACAGTGATGTTTTTGGTATTTTAATGCAAAACCATTTTGATGTGTGTGCTATGGAGTGAGCACACAGGAACCCGCATGTCTGACTCATTGACTCCCAGGAAGGGCCTTCTCAGCCCGGCTCTGCGGCCCACCGTGATTCAGCGCCGTGCAAGTGTGGGTGTTCCGTATACCTTCACAGGCTTCCTGAAGGGAACGGTGCCCTCACTGCTGGCATCCACGTGGGGTGGCACCTCACCGCCTTTGATACAGGGGGACTTCAGAATGTGAACGGTGGAGCTGTAGGCCAGCAGCAGTTTCACTTCCATCTGGCAGGGTTCTGTCTAGGCTGGATGAAGGAATTCTTGAAGCAATAGCACCTAGTGAAAACAAGGGCACCTGCAGAGGCCTTGGGACCATGGTGAAGTGACCAAGCCCATGGCTGGAACCATAGTTGCCTTGGCCATTTTTTTTTTGCATGTAGACTCATATTTTAAATTTATTATTATTATTATTATTAATAATAATATTATTTTGTATTTCAAAGAAGTGTCTACAGGTGTTCAGGGTCTGATCTGCCTGTTTACAGCCTCCCAAGAGCTGGGATTACAGGCCGGTGCCAACACGCCCAGTCTCAGTTGCCCTCTCAGTGCACCCCAGGGGTGGGGCTGACATGGCAATATTGAAGCCTCAGCCCCTGCACCTGCTTGCAGGTGCTTTAATCCACTGAGCTATTTGGCTGGCCCTTGATTATTATTTTTAATGGTGGTAAAATACACATAAATTACCTTCTTGTCAAGTACACATGAGTCCTATGAACCTATCAGCACTGTCCATTTCCTGCAATGTTTTCTTCACCTCAAACTCAAACTCCACCCCATTAAACTCTGTATCCCCTCCTCCCAGCTCTGAGGACCACCACCCTACTTTCTGTCCCAGTAGATTAGACTACCCGAGGTACTTCACAAAAGGACAACCACATTGCATTTGCCTTTTGGGGAATGGCTTATTTTGTCTAGCATAATGTCCTTTAGGTTCATCTTCCTTGCAGCATGTACTAGAATTTTCTTCCTTCTAAAGGCTGAATAATATTTCACTGCATGAATACACCACATTCTGCTAGCCATTCTTCATGATGGTCCGGGGGACTTGAGTTGCTTCCCCTTTGCTGCTGTGGCTAATTCTAATACAAACAAAGATACATGAGTTTTTCTTTAAGACCGTCTTGCAGCTTGTTTGTGTCTGTACCCAGAAGCAGGCTCCTGGTCCTTGAGTAGAAGCACTGTGCTTTGCTTGTGGCCCCCTCCAAGGATACGGAGCTGACTTGTGTGCCTCTCTCCTCTCATCGGAAGTTCCTGGTGGGCGGGACCTTGTGCTGACATCCCGCAGCCTGATGGTGTGGGAGGCACACAGTACACACTTCAGGTGGGTTTATTGAACAAGCATGTCTGAAAAGGGCAGCTGTGGAGGAGGTGAGGGTCGGGCCAGGCAGAAGCTGCCTCCTCCTCTTCTGCTTTTATGTATTTTTATATGTTAGGCTTCTCTGATTTTGTTTGAAAAGGAAATTCTGCCCCTACCATAAAAGCAGATTTAAGGCATTTCCCTGTGGGAGAAAGAAAACTATAGTGAGCTTTCGTCCTGCCACACGTCCAGGGGTCCGGAGTGGTTCTACCAGGACAGAATCCAGGTTTCCTGTCTACTGTCAGAGCTTCTGTTGCAATCCCCTGCAGCAGGGGAAGGAAGATTTGTTTTTTGGCTTCTCCCTCCACAATGCCTCTCCCCAGAGGTCAGAGCAGAACAAGAACAGAAGGGAGGGCAGACCTTTGCCAGAATCTGCCCAGGTGGCATCCAGCTGTGTAGCCCACAAACCTGCTCCCTCCCCGTGAGCTTCCACCGGGCTCACTGGCAGCTCTGGCCCAGGCCCCTTGGAGCAGCTGCAGCCTCAGCCTCAGGCTGCTTAGGAGGTCTGGGGGCTTGGTGGGGAGGGAGAGTGTGGAGTGTAAGGGTCGGTGGGAGTTATTTTGCTCTGAAGCCACCCCTCCTCCGAGGTGATCCACTTCTCAGTGTGTGTGTGTGTGTGTGTGTGTGTGTGTGTGTGTGTGTGTGAATGAATAAGATAGAGACAGAGATAACCTGAGAAACACACAAAATGGTGCAGAGAAACAGAACCTTCCTCATGTAGCTTTGGGGATCAGATGATCTGAAAGGCTGTGGACAGTGCTTAGTGCATGATGCCAAAGGTCCTCTTGCTTTTGCAAGAGACAGAGGCAGACTCCAAGGGGAGTCTGGGCTGCGCAGGAAGAACTATGTTCGTTCTTGAAATCCCAGAAACTTACAACAAAAGACAGACTTTGGGACAAGCTCCTTGTCTCATAAAGCTGACTCTGCTTCTCCCCGATGACTTCTGAAGTTTAACACAGCCTCTGTGAGTGACGGGCAGCAGGACTGAGGGCTGTGGTGCATCTTCCTGGCTAGTTAGGAAGCTGCTGTTTGATGAAAACCTTCCAATCCTAGTTCCTGCCCCCAGGTCCCCTCCATAAATCCACTGGGCCTTATCCCACTTTTGTCAAAAGGAACTGCTTCCCAGAAGTTCAGGATCAAAGGTAACATGTAGCCCCTGAGTGGGACGGGTCCTGGTCACTCCAGACCCCAAGAGATTTCCCCAGCACAGCTCTCCTGAGCTGTTGCTCCTGCCTGTGACTTAGAGAAGCACCCCATCTTGTTTAGAACCTGCAGCTGTCCACATCAGTTTATGATTTAGATCACCACAGGGGACTTGTTGGATGAATATTTAAAACCACTTGTCAGTCTGTTTTCTAGATGAAAGTTGATGAAAAGATGGATGGACAGTTTGGGCGCTGTGCTGGTTGGCCCTGCCCTTTGCTGTTCCCAGCCATGTTTTCGTTCCCTGTACCAATGTTGGCTGCACTAATTGTGCTTTTCCTCTGCCGTGAGCTTCCACCGCAAGTCAAAGTGAAGATGTGGTCTAGTCCTAGGCATCCCTTGCACTTCAAAGTAGAGAATGAATACTCTTGAAAAAAGTACAGTAGTAGGGGTTGCTTCCTTGCTTGAGAGACTGAGACAGGGACACAAAGACAGGAGACAGAGTGACAAAGACATGATACAGTGAGAAAGAGGTGGGAGAGAGAGAGGGCCCAGATGCACAGGGAGAGTGAAATGCAGACACGGAGAGGCAGATACGTGAATAGGGAAACAGGCACAAAAGGTCACACAGTACCCAAGGGACTCGCTACCTGGGTGGCTTCCTTGATGTGAAGACTCAGATTGTCTCGCACAGCTGGCCATCCCCCACCACCTTGCTTCCCTGGGCCCGGAGCCTGTGCCTGTTGCCACTGGTAGTGAAGTTCAAGCTGGGTTATTACATCAGTGACACCCCTCTGGGTCCCAGGGGAGATGGTCCAGGTTGGAAAGCAGCAGGGACTTTTTCCAACACAAATAAACCACAATCTCAAGTAGCAACCCTGATAGTAGATGTAGAGAGACATTGGCGGCAGTTTCACTCAGCCTGAAAGACTGCAAGGGAGCTAAATGGCTCCAAAGGCCGGGTCTCATGCCCTCTCCAGGGATGCATCCAGTGAGGGAGATGGAGAGCTGGAGAAGTGCAGGGTGGGAACCCTGACCATGAGCGGCCTTAATTTACGGACTCTGGCTGCTCTTTTGCCATCTCTGGCCTATTTTCAGTACTTACTGGGACTCAGAAGCACCCGGATGACAGCCGGAGCAAAGAAGATGCTTTCCCTGTGTGGAAGCCCAAGTTTCCATACACAAGGGCAGATACTTTCAGTGTCATTGTCAAGGTGGCAGCTTCTATGTGTCCTGCAGCCACCTTCACTTCCATAAGAGGGAAATGTGATTGCTCACATGGAGGAAATGGAGGGAAGGGCCTAGAACGCAGGATGCTGCTGGACCCCACAGGTGCCACTTTGCTCCTGGAGGCCCAGGAAGGGTTTCAAGGGACCTCAGTCCACCCTGCTTCTGCTCTTCGCAAGCTCCAGACATACAGCTATTTCACAGAGCAGGGTGACAGCTCTTTTTCTGTTCATGTGTCTTTCTGGCCTTGCTATTCGTATCTTATCATTAGAAATATGGCTTGGCAGAAGAGCATCTGCCTCAGATAAGGGAGGCCCTTGGTTTGATCCTCTGCACCACAAAGAAAGAATGGGGGAGGAAGGGAGAAAGAGAGGAAAACACAGACAGACAGACAGACAGAGTGAAATATGTCTTTATTCTACCCTCATGTGTTCCATGATACCCACAGCACATGAAGTCTGAAGATGGATTATCAGAATATTTATGGCCAAGTAAATCCTCTTCCCATATAGAGACAACCGAGACTTGGGAGCTGGACTCGCCACCACCCTCCTCGTGAGCCATTTCCCTGATGCACGCTGCAGAGGGGCCATTGGAGGGCAAGAGGTGTACCGGCTCTTCCCAGCCCCTGGTGCAGCCAAACATGTTTGATGAGTTTTGTGAATGATAAGGAGAATGACATACTGAGCTTCAAGAAAGTCCCTTTCCTTCTTCCCTGTCCTTCCCTCTTTTATTATCTTTCTCCATTTCTTTCTTCCATGGCTTTATTGAAATATAATTGAAAAAATAAAATTGTATGCATATAAATTATTTGATAATGTCTATACTGTACAATGTAATGGTAATCACAGTAGCTAACATGCCACACCGTGCTTACATGCACACTTATGAATGTGGGAGTGGTGAGAACATTTCAAACCTGCCGTAACTAACTCTAGCCACTGTGCTTTGCAGTAGCTCATCTCCCTTTCTTTCTCCTGCATCCATCCTTTTCTTTTCTTCTCCTGTACCCTCGGCATTGAACCTCAGCGTGGCGTGAGTCGTTACATATTCTATCTCCACCCTCTTTAGGAGTGAAGCAGCACAGTCTTGATAACACAGACTAGTTTTGAGACTTGCCTAAACTTTTTCAGGAACTACAGTAAATAGCAACAATAACACCAGGCACCATGGCACTGTGGCAGCGTGGGCACCTGAGCCATTGTCCACTTGAAGGGCTGGACCGTACCGAATTATCTAGCACCTCCCCACCACTGAGGGCACAACCTGAGGTGGGGGCATGCTGTGGGATGATTTCAACTACAAAGCAATGTTCTTATCTTTTCAGTTTCACGGAAGTTACACTGGCAATTATATGCCTGTCAACAGTGATTACTATGCAATTACATATATATATATATATATATATATATATATATATATATTATATATATATATATATAATTTGTATAGGATCTTAGGGTTTTTTTTTTTGCAGAACCTGGGACTGAACTCAGGGCTTGCACTTGCCAGGGAAGCACCTATTCTACTGAGTCATCTCCCCGGCCCCAAAACTTTTGTATTTATTTATTTTTTATTTATTTTTTTTCTGGAGGAACCAGGGATCAAACTCAGGCCCTTGCACTTGCCAAGCAAATGGTTATTCTACTACTGAGCCATCTCCCCAGTCCCACATCTTACAGTTTTTGGAAAGCCATGTTGTACACATGAATCATTTGTTTCCTACTTCAGCCCTGGGAAGGACAGGCTATTTTCAATATGCCAATGAGCACACTGAGGCCCACAGAACAAAGTGATAGGAAGGAGCCCAGAGCCAGGCTTCTGATCTGGAGTCATTTCTAGGGCTCTGTTCTGCCTTCTTCAATTTGATCCTCACCACAGCACACACTCCACACAAGGCCATTCATTTGTGGATTTCTTCACTTCAGGAGTATTCGCCGAGGTCTAGGCACCACCCTTTATCTTAGGTGTGGAGCAGCCAGCAGGAATCCTCCATCTTCCAACTGTGCCCTTTCCCAGGGCAGGGCTGCAGTGAAGAGCACAGATGCCAAGACCTGTTTACTTTAAATCTGTGTCTCTACAGTATAGGTGCATAACCTTGGACAATTTTTTCCAACCTTCTGGGTCTCAATTTCCTATCAGTAGGACACATAATTATAGCCCCTAACAGAGGGGCCTCTTGTAAGAATTGAACTCTTCCATAAGAATTGGTTGTCAAACTAACTTACTTTGTGGGAAGACTGGACTCTAAGCTTCTTCTCAGGAGAAAATCCCTATGGGGTGAACAATGGGCTTAGGGAGGCACAAAACTTTGTGATTTAGCCCAGTGCCTGCATCTATTCATGGCATGTTGATGATATGCTTTGATGTGTCCAGGATGGCCCCAGTGTAGCTAGTTTGCAGTCATGGCAGAATTATTCATGATCTTCCTTTTCATGGTTAAAAGAATACTGTTTTGATCACCTTCCAGGAGCTCACAGAAAGCCATTCACTCGCCATCTATGCTTTGCACACAGGAGCACAGCTCTAGAAGGGTACTGTGCATGGTGGCCTTAAGTACCCCCCTCCCGAAAAGAAGTTGGCTAGAAAGCCTCAACTCTGATGTTCCAGTAATGCCACATGCAGAAAGTACAGGGAGTGGGAGATTACTGCAGAGAGACAATTCACCAAAGTAATACGTACACTCTGACATTTCCAGTGTTCTTTGCAAATTGGTTGGGTCATGTGCCTAGTTTGGACAAACAGTGGTGAGTGGGACTGGAGTGCCATTTCTGGGCCAAGGCAGGAGGTGCCTTGTTTCTTTCTTTCAGATGCTGTGATAAACTTATTCTGAGATGGCTACAGAACTCAATTGCTGAACTACTCCTCAGATGCAAATCCATGCCAGCTCGGGTCACTTATGTGAATAAATGACAAGTAAATGTTACCTTGTGAGGTTCCCCGAATTTTTCTCCTTATTGCTGGAGCACTGCTTATTCTGGGTGGATTAATACTCAAATGAGCACTGTTATATTAATCTGAGAAGGATATATGAAGCAGATGGTCTCAGGAAGATCATAAAAATGCAGTGGTCTCATTTTGGTTTTCCTCTGAACACAGTTTCATTTCATGGTGTTTCAGTGGGTTCAAGATGGTACCAGGTCCTCAGACTCATCATCCTTCCTCCACCTGCTTTCTGGAAGATCAGCCAACACACCTTGAATCCTAAAAGAAGTCTTCTATTATATGCAAGGTATGTGAACTGGCTGAGGATGCTACTTTAGATTCCCAGCAGGACAAGGAGGGGCCCAAACTTTCCTACTTATTCACCTTCTACTAAGGGCTTGAATTTCTCTTGAATTTCTCATCATTATTTCTCAAACTGCTTTGAAGCCTATGTATGGGTTATGGAATCAATGGTCAAGGATACAACCAGAATTTTTTAAATCAAATGGACTAGAAGCAAGACACCAAAGTGCACTGCTAAGTGTTGTTCTGTAAAACCTGCCACCGTGGGTACCGTGTGCACTAGAATATGGCATTTCTCACCGCGTGTCACAGAAGATGTCTGTCTGCTGCACAGCACCCACTAGTGATGCCCCTCATTGACCTATGGCAGCCCTCACTGCTGAGGACTGATGGAGAGCTGTGGAGAGAGGAGGGGGACAGATGCCTATAGTATGGAAGTACTTCGGGTAGGCTACCTCAAAACTAGGAGAAAACCCATTAGTGAAGGAGTATATAGCCCGGGGACAGAGCACAACACAACTACCACCTGGGGCCCACTTGGGCTTTTCTGGAGCTGATTCTGGCTGAGGTGCAGTTTCCCTTTCCTTGAAATGGAGCTATCACCCTCTTGACTATTGCTGTTGTGGTAAAGTCTAACTTAGGGAAAGAGAATCTCTGTGCAGCGAGGGGTGGGCCCAGGATTGCAGCCTCTTACGACCCTCCACGGTGGCGTGGTGGGTGTGCTTTTGATGGCATTAGGAAAGGAAAGAAATGCCTGTGTACATGTCAAGGACAGGCAACAACAGGGTCAGGAAAGGTGTGGTAGCGGGGAAGTTTCAGTGGCCTTGAGGGAAGTGGTCATTTTCCTTTAGTCTAAGGCAGGCAGCTGGGCCCAGGCCTGGGGCACAAGGCTGACAGACTGTTCCTGGGCCCACTGGTGTAAGAGGTGACCTGCTCCCAGCTTCAGTGGGAAAGGAAGGAAGAGAGAAGGGAGAAGAATGATTTTGGAGGGGAATTCAGGTAGTAGGAAAAAAGGAAATCTTGAAGAACATTACTAACGGGCCTATGACACTTGTGCCATAGCAGATTATTTGTTATCACTGAAAGCTCTAAATGGTTCCCCATCCCTGGTCCAGGCTGAAAGACCAGTGATTACAGTGCTCCCTAACTCAAAGTGTACCCCTTGTTCCTGCCACTTTCCTTTGTACAGCTTTCATGATGTGGACGATTGAAAAGCAATGGCCAATGAAAAGATAGAACTCAAAAAATAAAGGCATGCTTAACATTACATGGAACTACACTCCTGCCTCAGGTCCCTGTGGCTGTCCCTGGAACTTTATTTGGTGATATCACAATGTGAGACGCTGTGGGAGGGTTGGTCAGGGAGAGGGGGCACCACCAGTGAGCCTGCCCCCCACAACTTGCTGGCCGCTCCAGGCTTCAGAGTCTGCCACTGAGCCCTGAAGTAATGGCTTTCAACTGGGAGACCGAAGACATCTGCTCTGTGCATCCCCTGAGGCAGACCACAGGAGAGATAACAGGTAATCAGACCTTAACACATTCTAGGTACCTTTTTTGGACAAAACAAAACCCCAAAAACCCTTCCAAATACCTAGTAAGACAAAAATATATTTCAACAAAGAAAAAGATGAGTCAAATGTGTAGAAACTCAAGATCATTAAAACTTTCCAGAGCTTCATTCAGACAAGCAAAGTCTGACCTGCTGGATAAATCTCTGGATCCCGATGGGAGGATTCTTTCTTCCTTTTCCTATTATGTAACAAAATTCTCCTACCTGTCCCCACCCGCTTTGGACTATTCTGCTACGTTCTTCCCTGGTAACTCACACATGGCATAAGCTTGAATGAAGACATTTATTTGTAAAACCAACTTCTGACAAAGGAGAGATTTTATCAGTAGACAGAAAACCAGTGGTCTTTCAGGGGCCACATGCACACATTAGTGAAACTCAGGGAGGAAACAGGTAGACAGCTGCTGCAGATGACCTGCCGGGCTCACAATCCGGCCACCAGGAAAACAGAATGTCCTTTCTGCTTGGGGACACGGATGCACTGAGATGTCCTGTGACAAAGCGATCTGATCTGACTTCCTCGGTGAAGTGACCAGCAACAAGAGGGGGCCCTCCTTCCTCTACTGTGTGACTTGTTTGCTTCCCACAGGTACCTGCCAAAGGCCTGTGTGGTCTTCCACCCTCTTGTGGGAGGGCACAGAGTCAGATGTCTGGGCTTTCTCACATCCCCATCCTTATGCTCTGAATGATCTGAAAGATAGCTGAAAGTGGAAAGCAAAACAGAACTCAGACACCGGACAGCACGCAGCTGGAGACCCAGGCCACAGCTCCCACTTCTGCTGATCCCACGCCCCTGGTATGCTGGCTCACAGCTGATTAGATATTTCCTAACATGGAGTTGAGTTAACAAGGGGGGTCAGTGAGCTTCTGTCAAAAGGCTGCCTGGCTTTGCCTGCTGATAGATACCTCAGGGATTTGTAGATAATTCCTGCTAATTCCACCACAACCTGAAGCCAGAACTCCCTGAGACACAGAGCAGAGAACTGTTGTCCCTCCCTAGCGACGGTTCCTGGCCTCTGGGGAGAGGGATGTGGGCTTTTGTGCAGAAACTGCACTCATTAAACAGGTCAGCCATTTGGCCTTTTCAGAATGGCTATGACCTGTACAATGACTAGCTCTGTGTGGGAAGGAAGGCCAGGGGCTGGGAGTGGATGACCGAAGTGGGGCCCTCTGCTGCCTGTGACTGTGCACCCTCAGGGTGCCTGGACCTCTCGGAAGGCCAGTCCTCTTCAGATCAAGGCTGATTCTCACAGGGCTCAATCTTTGTTAGCAGGCAAGAGCTGGAGAGAGTGTGTTCTGAAGGCCCTGGAAAATTTCTGAATCCTCACTTACTTAGGGAGATCTGATTTGATTATTCTGAGCTTGGTTCTAGCTATTGGATTTCAAATGTGTCCTAACTTCTTTATTATGTCTTTCCCCAGTGATCAACAGTAGTTACTATTGATAAAGACATGATAAATAAATTATGTAATTCAATGTTTATTATTATTATTATTATTATTATTATTATGTGGAAGGAGGCTGGTATCATCTTATTTAATCACATGTAAAAGGAGAATTAATACTGAACTCTTCATCTCTTCTCTGTCTCATAAAGTCATCCTGGAACATATCCAGGGATGCAGCTTGCCTAAGTGACCACAGCAAACAGGGCTCCAAACTCCCGAGGACCTGCTTGGCACATTCTCATCTAAATCAGTGGGCTGATACATCCTGAATATTCCTTATCTGACCATTTGGGCTTTTTCTGAGGGGAGGTTTGGAATATTTGCATACACACAATGAGATATCTAAACATGAAATTCATTTACGTTTCATATGCACTTTGAAAACAGGCTAAAGGCATTTTTTTTTTTTTTTTTTTTTTTTGTCTTTTTGAGACAGGGTCTCACTATGCAGTTCATACTGGCCTTAAACTCACTTTGTAGCTCAGGCTGGTCTCGAACTCACAACAATCCTCCTGCCTCAGCCTCCCGAGTGCTGGGATTACAGGCACACGCCACCACGCCCTGCATTAAAGGTATTTTTGTACAATGTTTTTATAATCTTGTGTATAAATCATCACTTTGCTGTACTGTGCTTTTCCATCATGTCATTGCTCAAAAACTGTCAGATTTTAGAACATTTCAGATTTTGAAGAATTGGATTATGGGTGTTCAGCTTAGGTTCTGGGGACTCATTTTTGGATGGCTGGATTTTAAGGCTAAAGTACTAATGCTTATGTGGGAAGGAGATGCTTCCTCCCAATTTTCTAAAGAAACACTGTTCACAGGCTCACTACCTTCCTGAACTGGAGGTCTCGACTGATATGTTAATTTATCATGAATGTTCAGTGTCTCTATCACAGTAAAACAGTAACAGTAGCATGCTGTTATGATATTGTTATGAAGGATTACAAGATATTAGAAGCCACAGTAGTTTCAGCTGGCTGTATTTCTGGGCTCTTGTTTCAGTTTCTTGTCAAGTTTTTTGTCTCCTGATTCTTATGTCTGGTCACATCTCTTGTTACTGTACCCTAGAGCGGGCTGTCCTCTGCAGTAGGCCCTTTTCTACTATTTTGTTGCTGTAGATGAAGTTTAAACAGAGACCATTAGAATGCATAAAACTGAAGTCAATCACTTTCATGTGAATGCCAAGGGACTCTCGAAGATAAGTGAGAGTTCATTCAACAACTTGTGATATTTAATTCTGGCTGTGTTTGAGGTTTTCTTGGCTAATTTTGAATACTCATGTCGGTCTTGGCAGAGGAGGCTGCTAGATAGATGAGAAAATACTAAAACTTAAGACACTTGTAGAACTCTCTGATGCTTCTGTCCTCCATACCAAGACTGACATGCTGGAAAGACTAAATATTTTGTATTCTAGCTCAACAGGAATGCTAGGAGCCAGTTGTCAATTCAGCAGCACCAAGAAAAACATCTCTCTCTCTCAGACTTTGTTCTGGGTATCAGCAATCATCTTCATCCTGACAAACAAGATGACTTTAGAGAGAAATGTTGGGGTCAGATGGATTGGAATGGAATCATAAGTACTAAATAGCTGTGTGATTGCACAAATAACCTCTTTGCATGTTTTTTCCTCTTCTTTAAAAGGGGAATGCTGGTCCTTGCAGGACTGTCACAAGGATGTAGATGACATACATGAAGCCCTCCCCCACCTAGAGATTCAATGCATGGTAACAGCTACTGCTATCTAGAGATCCCTTATCTGAAATGCTTGGGACCAGAAGCGCTTCAAATTATAGATTTTTTTTTGTATTCTGAAATGCTTGCATATATAGAAGATGGTTGCCAAGTCTAAACATGGAATTCATTTGTTTCCTAGACAGCTTAAACACATAGCCTGAACGTAATTCTATGCAATGTTTTTAGTGCACCTACATTTTGACTTGATCCACTCATAATATGAGGTCAGGGGTGAAATTGTCCACTTGTGGAACTCAAAAGTTTTGGATTTGGGAACATTTCTAATTTCAGATTTCTGATTTAGAGATACCCACCTCTGTTACAATTACAACGATGATATAGTTTTAGTTTTAGTATTTTATCATCTATCTAGCAGCCTAGATAAGCAGAAAGATCAGGCTTTATATTACACCAAAATTCTAAGCCTCAATTTTTTGTAAAACAAAGTACTTCAGAGGATTCTCAAGAATAAATATGATGTTACATGTAATAGATCTGACCATGACACATGGACAAAAACATGTTACATCCTTCTCAGTCTTATCCTTAGATAAGAAATGACCAGTGGGATGTAGGGCAGTGAACAGAACACTGTCCAGTCTTAGCCCATGTACCACATTAAGGTAATTGATGGTTTTAGAGCTCTAAGGAATGGTAAAGCCACTCAGTTATCTTTAAGAAACTGCTGCAAGTCTGAAGAACCTTAGACACAATTTGCATGAGTGACAGCAGGTTTCTTTGAGTCTGTTTTAGACATTAAAGATCATTCCTAATCCTCATTGACTCCATAAAGTAACATACAGAAATCTAATGTCTAATGGCAGCCCTTCAAAACCAACCCTTTCAGAGAAATGGCTTTGAGCAAAGTCTACTTTAAATTCACATCTAAGGACATGGAGAAGCTGTTTGCATTACATGACTGTGATGCCAGCTGCTCAGGATGCTCAGATAGGAGGATCACAAGTTCAAGGCCAACCTGGGTGATCCAATGAGACCCTGTCTTAAAATACAATTTGACAAAAAGACCTGGATGATGGACAGGACCTTTGCCTAGCACAATCCCAAACACCAAGGAGAGATGGTGGAGGAGGAGATAATGGAGAGATGGGCATGTTTATTATGCACTTCTCAGTTGTAGCAATGAAGTCTTCCACACTTTATACCAGTAGTATTAATTTTAATTCTATATGCCTGCGGAATAATCTTGTGAATGCTGACTTGCTGAGGTGTGAGAAGGAAAGGAGCCAACAGTGAGTTCAAAGAGCCAAAGGAAGTGGCAAGTAATGGGGGGCATTGAACAAAAGAGGAAAAGAGCCAAGTAGGCTGCAGGAGAGAAGCTGAGAGCACACGAGGCAGGAAGGAGGGCAAAAGCCAAAACGGAGGGACAGCTGGCATTCCAGGCCAGAGGGCACCCTTGGGCAGATGCACAGAGGTCAGAGTAGGCCAAGAACAGGTGCCACCAGAATTGATGTACCTCTGTAGCCACGCCCCTGCATTTAGGATTATAGTTCTATTATGTTCCTCAACCTCCTCCTCTTAACCAGGTCCTCAGGATTCCAGAATCACCCATTCCCAACGCTGACAAATCTATATAGCTCCATATCCTGTCAGTTGGTGCTCTCTCCACTCTACAACCATTTCCTTTTTTAAAAAAAGAGTGTTCTTATTTACTAAATATCAACTGAGTATATAATACGTGGTACTATTTTGTGCACCAGACAATAAGAGACATCCCAACTAGCTCTACAGAGCTGTGTG
Source organism: Ctenomys sociabilis (assembly GCA_004027165.1). Classification (NCBI taxonomy): domain Eukaryota; kingdom Metazoa; phylum Chordata; class Mammalia; order Rodentia; family Ctenomyidae; genus Ctenomys; species Ctenomys sociabilis. Next base: position 73,976 of record PVKA01002266.1, on the reverse strand, counting down.
TCCTTACTCCTCCTTACCTTCTATTTGCATTTGTGTCTCTCCCATTCCAGCTTCTACCTCTTTACTCCACTGAAACATAATTTGCTAAAGTCACAAATGACTTGTGTGTTATTTGTGCTGCAGGTATTCTTTAGTGTCCTCTCACCCATTTCCCTCCTTACCACCACTAAATGCTGTCCTGGAAACTTTCTCTGCCCATAGCTTCTGAGGCCACACTCTCCCGGTCCCAAGAGGCCCTTCACCTCTTTGGCATTTAAGCTTGTTTTATGGGTCATTTTCTTCCATCTGATCACTGAACTTGATGTTACTCCATGAGCATTCTAGCTTTCTTTTCTTCCTTACCTTCTTTCTCCCAAGCTGATTCATCTTGGTCCGCTATTGGTGTCACGGCCAACCAGCTGCTGATTCACAAAGTGCATCTCCAGCTGTGACTTTTCTAAGCCGGAAGCATACAACTTCTACTATCTAGTTGTTATCTCCACTTAGGTGGATCAAAAGCACCCCAACCTTCATGGGTTCTTTTCATGATCTCTTCCATTGCCAAAGTTGGTGTCCTTATCCTTCGTCTTGCTTGGAAACTTGAAACACTAGAATCATCCCTGACACTTGCAACTGATAACTAAAGCCCATGGCTTTTACCTAAGAATCTTGGGATTATCTGCTTCTATGTCCAGGCCTCCAGATAATACCTTAGTCCAAGTTACGATCATCTTTCCTTTTACCACTGCAATGATTTCTAACTAGTCAACCCACTCTTCAGTCATTTCTCCATAATGGAGTTAAGACTCACACTTTACATAACAGCAAGTAGCATGGCATCACTGCGAGTTTGAAGCATGGAGAAGTTTTCTACTGCCCAGTTTTCAATGACACCCACTGCAAAGGATAGCCCCCCGCAGATGTATCCCATACTACTCTTTTCCTTTTCGGGTACATAGTTTCAAAACTCCCTGGTCTGGCTACAGGGCTTTAACAATGCCATTCTTTCTGTTTGAAATACTTCCTTTCTTCTTGAGGCCTTGGAGTAGGGTTTCTTAAACTCAGGTATGTGTCCTAGTCTCTTGGGGACATGTTAAACACAGATGCTGGGTCCCACATCCAAAAATTTCTAATTTAGTGGGTCTGGAGTGAGAGACTGACAATTTGTGTGTCTAACAAGTTCAGAAAGGCTGATGAAGCTGCTGTTCTGGAGATCACGCTTCACTCTCTATGCTATGATAGATCCACGTGGCTCTTTCAAACATGTAATGAAATTTCATATAGTTTAGCATAATTGCTTTACTACTGTGCCTCAAGGGTCTCTTCTTTTTCACTTTTATGCTTTTTCCATGTTTCTTTTCTACCATAAGCTGCAGGATACAATGGACCATGTATGGCACAAAACAGATCCTCTAACTGTCTAGTACATGGGAGAAGTGAGTAATTGCAAGGAGCACAGAGGAAAACACATTTTTACAACCTCAAATTACTATTGTGAAAACCCAAAGAGACTTTAGATCCACATGTCCCAAGAGTGCAGTCCTCCAAGAAGTCAGATCACGACATGACTCCTAAGACTGTGTCATCCCTTCCCACTCTTACCCTAGGGACTGATCGTGACAGGAAGACTCAGCATTGATGACAAGTGTGTCACAGGAAACTGTCAGAAGCTGGGATCCATCCAGACAATAGGAGGCTTCATACAACCATGTTTACTGAAAATAAATAGTTGATAAGAGAGATCAAAGAAGCTGAGAGACTACAACATGATGGAGAACTAGTCTTAAGAAAGATAACATTGGAAATCAAACTTTATTTTTCTACTCAGAAAAAATGAAAAGGATGAAAGTGAAAAAGAAGAAGCCCTTGAGGCACAAGCAGAAATGTTAGGAGACAGGACACTGCAAAAGAAGAGCACCATGCTCATCGCTCATCAGGAGCAGCGCAAAGGAAGTCAGAGGCAAGGCACAGCTTTCTGGCAGTGTTCCTTGGTAGCTTCTCCAGAGACAGAGAAGAGGGAGCAAGAGATGCCAGCAGTGAGGGCACAAAGGTGTCATTAAAAGGCAGCTATTATTACCAAAGAATGCGGGTAGAAAACCTTCTACCCCCATTAGAATAGCAGAAACGTTCTTTCCAGGGAGAGATCCTGCAGGGTATCGGTTGCTCCTGCACAGGGCGGAAGGTGGCATGTGACAGGAGGAGCCAGGTCAACTTGAGGGAGCTGGTGGCTGATGAGGCATCTCCTTTAGACTGTCCATCTTGGATCCGGAAGAAGGGACTCGGAAGCAGATGAGTGGCCTCTGTCTTTCCTTCAGAGTGGTTTAGTTCTTCAAGTACCCCACTTGCCAGTGTCAGAGGGTGATTCCAAGTATCAAACTTCAAAAATATTCAGGTAGTCTCCCGAGAAGGCCAGTATTTATATGGTTAACCTGCAAACATGGCAAATTCATGTTTCTTCAGGAATAAGTGTCCAGAAAAGAATGAAAGGAGTAGAGACACTGACAGCCTGATCCAGGAACAGCCTGTGTCTGGAGCTAAGCTCTTCCCATCTGGGAGCAGGCAGGCTCACGATGGCCATATATCTGGAACTTCTGGAAAATACTATTCTGGCAGAGGAGAATAGGAAATGTTTAACAGGAACTCTTTTCAATACACGGTCATATGCTAGAGGCCTGAAGTCAGTGGAAAATAGTACTTTTAGGAAAATAAGTGAGGGGAATGTGGTGTAATAGAAAGCAGATGGGAATTAAAGTCTCAAAAAGTTAGCTTTGGATTTCAGCTCTCACTTTTTAGCTATGGGATGCTGACTGATTTTCTCCATAAGCTTCAGTTTTAAGGTCTGGAGAAATGAGTGTAACAGCCTCTTGTGTGACTAGAAGAGAAAATATCTGGAATAATAATGAGGAAGTCCCCAAGAAATGGTAGCCAGAAGTATGAACGGATCTTCCTCTTCCTTGAAGGCTAGTTTACAAAGAGCTCTTTCTAGAAGCAGAGAAGAGGTTCCAGCTGTCCCTACAGAAGCGACACCTCTGATGCTCTGGTTACAAACCCTGAATCTCTCAGGCCAGGTAGTGCTGATACAGATCAGGCAGAGGCTTCGACACCTCAGAGCGATGCTCCTCTACTGCAAGTTTTCGCACCATCACAACCTAAAGCCACATGCTCACAACATGGAGATGTTACATCTCCTTCCTTCCAAGCACTCATGACCATGAGGAAACTAGGCTGTGAAGCAGCATCACCCTCTTGAGAACAGGAGAACCGGAGTTTAGGTAAAAGTAACATGAACAACATCGACTCGGAGTCTAGGCTTGGCATCGGAGCTCTTAGAAAGCATATTAACTCTGGCCTATGACACGTGAGTATGCTCATCTGGTGATTTTTTAATTAAGTACCCCTAAATATAGGCCTTCTTCCAAACTTGTGCCTGGAAGATTTCGGGGAGCAACAAGCAGTTCACTTAAGTTCCTCAGTTCTTGCAAAGGTTTTATTCAGGCTTTTCAACCTTGAAGCTCAAAGACAGGTCACTGTGAACTGCTGCAGGCACCAGGGCCACACAAGGAGTGGGGGAAGGGGAGTGACTCACTGGCTTCCCTTGTGTCCCTGACATAAGTATTACTTAGCCCTCTCCCACCTCCAGGTTATCTTTAATAAAAGCAATCAGTCTTAGGGAGGGTAAGGAGTGTGGCCCTCCCAGAAATAGAGGCTTCTAGTGCATCTATGGAGAAACGGAACTAGATCACCAGGCACTCGAAGTCGGGCCCATGGGAGGTGCTGGGTCTTGCCAAGACCTCACACAATCACTTCTTTACATCTATTCTGAAAAGGTTGTCTTGGAGAAAGAAAAAAAAAAATAGACCTGCTGTGATGTGATATCCCTCTCCCGGCTCCCACTCCTGGCACAGTCTCCAGAGAGTACTGGAGGAGCACAAACTCTGCTAATTTACAGATAAAAGGAACATCCCCTCCTTGCAATGGTGGGGTGGGGCCGGAGGAATGGTGCCAGACAGCTCAGAAAGGTTTGCAGCAGAGGTAAGAGGACAGACTTCGTGTCCTTTCTAAAAGACAAAGAGGGTTCAGGTAGGTGTTACCTTTCAAGGATGAGAAAGTCCTACTCTCTAGCAACACAGAGATATGCCTTACACACAGACACACAGACACACAGACACACACACACAGACACACGAAAGTCTACACACATACAATCACACATGTATAAACAGAAACCTACACATTTAGATGCATAAACACAAAACACCAACAGACACACAGAAAACTATGTCGCACTTCAACCACAACAGCTGCTCTTTCATTTGTTTCTAAGATCTGAAGAGATCTTCAATTTTAAAAAGCAGAAAGAAACTGAAAAAAAAAAAAAAAACACTTACCTAGGCTTTTTATTTTTAAAAGCACTTTTTCTTTATCAATGGAATAAGCACTTTTCTAGCAAGTGCAAGGGCCTGAGTTCAAGTCCCCAGTTCCATAAAAAAAAAAAAAAGCACTTTTTCTCATTTAAAAGTAATGAACACTCATTGGAACTCTGCAATATAGAAAATTATGGAGAAGATAACAGTCATTGGTTAACCCTATCCTTCTTAGTGGTTCCCCTTTACTGGAGAAACCTGTCAGTATTGAGAATACACAGGGTTCTGGAGCTACTAAAAGTCTCATATTCTCAAATTAAGAAATGAATTTTAGGTGCTGGTGACATAGCTCAGCGGTGTAAGTGCCTGTCTCACAATGCAAAATCCTCAGTTTGATCCCCAGTACTGCAAAAAAGAAAAAGAAAACAGAAACAAAATTCAGGGTTGGCCGTAGAGCAGAAATACAATTAAACTAGGATATGAGGGAGAAACAGCCCATGGAGGAACTGAGATCTGGCTGGTGCTTAAGGAGACTCCTTGGAGAATCAAAGGATGGCTCCCTTGATCCCAGTGGGAACTGTAATGGAGGCATGAAGATGGGAGAGGAGTCCTGCCCCCCACCCCCACAAAGGCAGCATCTCTTACTGCTGCTCCCTGAAGCACGGAATCACAGCAGGTAGGTTCTGACAATACACAGGAGATCATCTGAACAGACCTACTTTCACCAGGTCCAGGGGGCATGCTGGTCAAAGACAAAATTCAAAAGCACTGGAGTAAAAGTATTCAGGTGAGGGCAAGAAAAGCTGGGGATGAGATCTGAAGAGCACATTATGTTCATGGCAAAATGAGTCTTGGGATGACAAGAATCCTTCTCCACAGGCTCTTATAACTGAGGACAGAAGGGGAGAAAAAACCAGGAGTCTGGGCACACATAGCAGCAATGAGGTTCATCAATGGTTTGGGGGAAGGAAGCCGATCAAGTCTGCAAGTGTCTTGGAAAGATAGCAGTTGGTGTATCTATGCGACAGTATCTTCACGGGGAGCAGTCTCAGACAGACATTCCACGTCATGCTTGTCTCTGAGTCTCAAGATAAGAACAAGCCCTCTTCAGAAGCTATCAAGCTGCTTTCCAAAGGAGTAGCTCTTGAAACCCAGAAGACAGTCAGGGTACACTGCCTGTCTGGAAAGAGTCCCATTGCCTGCAGAAATGGAACCTAAGGCTTTCCCTCCTTCATACTGGGGATCAAATCCAGGAATACTCTGGGCTACCTCTTTTTAAGTTTTTATTTTAAGACAAGATCTCACTAAATTGCCCAAGTTGGCCCTGAACTTGTAATTCTCTTGCCTCCTGCATAGCTGGGATTAGAAGCCTACACTATTACACCCAGTGGAAAATGATGCTTTCATAAAAAGAGGAGCAAAAGAGGGCAAAGTCTCCTCAGGGGGCACTTAAATTTCTTGGATGTCAGTGTAGATCTAGATCCCTAGAAACCAAGTAGAAACAAATCCAGCCAGTTCAATAGGCTCAAGTAAAACAAAATCCCAGACTAAGAGCTAGTATTTGAGAAATAGTTTTAGTTTTCAAACATAATCTACATATTACTAAAATAAATAAAGCTGGTTACTAAGCAAGAGAAGGCCTTGCCTTGAGATGTCCTGGTTGCACAATGCCATCTCTCAAAAGAACACCGTTCCCACTGTTTCGGTCCTCACAAAAGTTCTATGCAAAACAGGAGGTGTTAGGATCCCTTCAGGGAAGTGCAAGTCACATTTTATTTTTGCTGTTCAACTTGAAACAAACTGCTGTTCTCTGATTTTTGGTTTTCATGCTGATGCTGCTTTCTCTATGTGGGGAAGACACTGATGCTTTATGACCAGGGGAAATAGCATTATCACAGAACTGCTCTCTGCAGGGAAGCGGCAGGCCTACAGCTGGCCGGACAGCTCAAGACCCATGTGAGAGGCTGGGGCTCTCAACTAAATGGACAGACTTGGAGAAGAAAACACAAATAAAGGCAAGTCTAAGCATCCCATGGCATGCAGAACAGTCCCACGAGCCACTGTTCTGTGTGAGGGCTGAGAAGACACAGTTGATAAAGTCTATCGCCGGGGGTTCTGAGACTGCCGCAGGTCAGGACTTGGATCCTCAGATCCAGGGCCTATGCTGTCTTTGAAGGACTTCTAAAATTCCATTTCCTTGACAAGAAAATCAATAGTGAGAGAGTAAACAACTTGTTCAAGGTTATTTAGCTGACAAACAGCAAATCAAGGTTCTGAACCCTTGGCAGGTTGTAAACTATCTTGTCCTTTGAAGCCTTGTATCCCCTTACAGGTCAGTCTTCAGAGAAGTCCCTTGGCTAAGAGCTCTTTGGCAATGATGTAAAGTAGAAATTCACTTACTTGGAGGAGGGTACATTTAGATAACTCTCTCTTCTGGGAGGTAATTATTAGATGCTACAATCAAACATTTAAGCAAGAATCAAGAACAGGCCTGGTAGACTCAGGCTGGTGCTTGGGGAAGCCACGAGAGGCCTTTGCCTTCCATCTGATTTCTCAGGTAGGGGGTGGCATTTTCTGGGCGAGTGTTTGCATCGAGGCTGATGGGTGCTGGGGCTCTGTCTCTCACTGTTCTCCCGCTTCTGCTGCCTTCCTTTCCATAACCTTGTGCTGTTATCAGCAGTACTGGAATGAAAGGCATCTGCAGAGAACAGTGAAGGCCACAGGAAAGAGCAGGGGTCGAGATAGGGCAGTGATGTGACAGTCTAGAATCGGGGGCCTGGAGCCTTTTCGTAGGTTCATTTGCTTTTTTACATAAAGTTGATTAAGAGTAACCAAGAAGTGGGCATATATTTAAATGCCAACTTTTATCAGCCCCAGTTCTTTCCCAGAACATAGCTAGAAAAACAGGTAAAACGTACATTTCTTACTACTCCCTTGACTTGAATATTTATTTACCCTACCTGGGCTAGTACTATTTCTGAAAAGAACACTTTACCCAAGCAGTCATCAATGAGCAAAGTGGATTACTAGAAAAGGTGATGAAAGCAATAAAACTTTCAAGAGTTTCACATCAACATCTGCATTCACAGGGGAAGATTTTGCCTTTTATCTAGGTGTATATGAAAATACACAGATTAAGTATAATTAACCACGTTAGTTCAAAGAAGGCAACAGTGTGTCCCAGGTGTCACTGGAACTTGGCAAAACAGAACTTAAGCCTGGCATGTGGTAGGTCCTGCTCAGAGGAGAATGAGCAAATGGAAAGAGACTATGTGTGTGTGTGTGTGTGTGTGTGTGTGTGTGTGTGTGTGTGTGTGTGTGTGTGTGTTTGCCTGCAGAGATGCAGACCTCCTTCAAGAAGCTGTAGTGCATTTCGTAGGAGGGAAGAACAGGGTTCCACGCTATCATGCATGCTCCAGATGGCTAGAGAGGCGTGGAAGGAGGCGGCCATTCCTACCTCGGATTATGGAGTTCACAGTGACATGAACTTTCAGTATCCTAGCACCTACAGTGAAGGCTTATTGCCTGAAGCGCAGGAACCAATACGGGAGAGAACTGGGGAAGTCTCACTCTTTGAAATGTAGAGAAAAGATAGGTAGGAGCTTATGGCCTGCCTGTGACCCTAAAGGAAGGGAGAAACTCAAGAAGAAAAGAAGCCCTGTAAAATGAAATGAATCGTGACTAATCCCAGAGAGGTGGCAACAGGGATAGATCTAAAGGTGCTATTGTGCTTTTCATGACATGTTCTGTTTAGAGAAGGGTGTGTACAAAGACAGAAGGAAGCGCACAGTACCAAGGACAAGCTGAGAAGAGTGACATATTTCTGTGAGAACAGTGTCCAACTTGACCAAGGTTTGAAAAAAAACAAACCCCAAAACTGAAAAGTTAAGAAAAGTAAAAAAGAAAAAAAAAAAAAGGTGGTAGCTTATGTTTAGTTAAGATCTGAAACAGGGTGAGGCCCATCACTTAGGGATCTTGGTAGCATGTTAAGAGAGGACAGAGAAAATAAGGTGACTCAACCGCCTTTTATGCCTAGCTTCTCTGCAAAAGCAAAGTGGTTTCTTAACTAGCATGATTTGAAGAAGCATCAAAACACATAAGCAGTGGAAAATCTGTGAATCTCTGTAATAGAGCACCTGCTAGGCATGCACAGTGTCCTGGTTAGAGGTCTGACTCTTAAAAAGTAAAAATAAAACACTGGACACCCAGGGAGGAGGTGTGGTACAATAAGTGGCTTGTCGTTTTAGTCCCCAATCTCCAGGCACTACAAGCTCATATCCCAGAGTTCTGGACAAGCCCCCAAACAGATGAAAGAACAAATACACCACATTCCTGAGGTATAGTACAGATAGGGAGAATTCCAGAAAACTATTTCTGGAAAATGTCGCAATTTACCCAAGAAGAAAACATGTGGTTTCTGCTACATGGACCAATAAGCCTGGCACCACTGGAGGCTGTACATGATTTGGAGATGATCAAGACCCATGTGAGAGGCAGGGGCTCTCGATTACACGGACAGATTGGGAGAAGGAAGCACAAATAAAGGCAAGTCTAAGTATCCCACGGCATGAGTGACGGTCCTAAGTCTTTTGCAAAGGAAAAGATAAGATTCTGAGAACTAGCATGGATTTGAGGAAAAGAAGTCAAACCCAAAGTTTCTATATATATATATATATATATATATATAATTTTTTTTTTAATCATACAAGCTACTTAAAAAGGTGACTGGGGAAAAGGTACACACAGAAACTATGTAGAGTAGTTCCTCACTATTTCATGGTTTGACTTTCATGGACTCACTGTTTTGCGGGTTTTCAAACAATATTAATCTAAATTATCACAGTTTTGCAGCTTCGCAAGATTCTGCAGCACACTACAGTATACATACATTGCTAAAGTTATGTAGTTTTATGAGTTTAGAAAATGGTTAAGAACATTAGAAGTGTTTTTAAAAGTCTGGGAAAGGTTTATGAGTGTGGTAAGAGTTTATAAAACCTTAAAATATATATAAATACTAAAATACATATAACGAAGCTACATCGCTGATTTTTACTTATTGTGGGGGTGCCTGGAATGTAACCTCCACTATAAGTGAGGGACCACTGTATTGTGAATCCAAAAAAAGAAAAACAGGCTATGTCTCTATTAGACCCTAGGCAATTGGAGTGCATGATCCTAGGGTTACGGTACTCCTCTAATGGGGCTCCAGACATTCCTGCACTCAGCACCCTACTGGCTGCCTCTGTTCACCTCTGGCCATCTCAGCTGTGGCACCATTGGTCTGGCTATTTGTTTCAACTCAGCTCACACAGTGCCTCTTCTAGGAAACCTTTCTCTTTGGCCCCTGGGTGGTGGGTGGGAGGTTGCTTGTCTGCACGGACCATGGGCTCTGTGCACTCTGCAGACACAGCACTGTTCCTTCTGGGCAGCAGTACCTTGCACACAGCTCATGCACTGCACCCTGAGAAGCTGCAAGCTTCTGCATTTCCACAGCCCAGCACAGCCACCAGCAGCACAAGGAACCTTCAAGACGTGGTGACTGAGCCACTGGGAGGTTCAAGGTGAAATGTGAAGAAGGCTGTCTCACTGTGTTCCATGCAATTCTCTTAACACTATACTTTTCACCAATGATTTGGAGCTATAACATACTTAAGTCTACAAAAGTCATAGGCAAGGGAAATTAGGTGAAAAGCTCAAGGTTCAAGATCTACAGACTAGTCATAAAGATGGATAATATATTAAGTATATCATGATTTAGCATTATCTTACTGACCATATTACATTTTATAACATCAGAAGTTATTTATTATGTATGTGTGTCTATATTTTCAAACTTTATGGAAACTGGGAAGAAAACTGATAACCAATTATAAAGTTTTAACAGGAGCAATCATGAAGCTTTATATTAGGTCTTAAAAACATTAATTTGCTCTCTATAGAGTAGGGAATATCTGACTTTATCCACCTACCCCATCCATCCTTCATCCATTCAGCCTGAGCACTCATTATGTGAGTATCACATATCATATCATATGTGTTATGATCTACAGATTTAGTGAAAAATTAACACTGCCTCCCCTAAGCATATATAGAGGAGAAATGAATATAAAGAAGATAATGAAATAATTTCAAATGCTGATAGAGCCATGAGTAAAACAAAACACTGTGTGATGGAGACAGAAGAGGCCTTGGGGTTAGGGCCACACAGAAACATCTTTGAGACTTGTAGGAATTTTATGTGAAGAAGAGCCTCGGAGGGTCTGACTAGCTGATGAAGGCCATCTTAGCAAGCAGGACAATGAAAAAGTAATTTCAGGCTGGGTCATGGTAGCTGAAGTAGAATGATGCAATCCAGGGTGGTGACAATCCCACTGCCTCTCTCGAAGTCATAGCACTTCTAGATCACCTTGCACAGGCCATTTTCCTGCCAGAGCTACAGTTTAAGAGAGTCACTGAATATATTCATGAGAGGGGATTTAGAAACTCCACCTAAGGAGGCAATGTTGAGGCCAGGGAGGCTCAGTTTGCAGCAGGAACTACCAGACAGGAAATTTTAAAATATAATTGAATATTCAAGAAATTAAGAAGACAATGGTTCCACTTTGGGTTGTTCTAAGAGTCCAAGCAAGAGCTAGTGAGAAGACACTACAGTACAGTTCACAACAGGAAAGATGTTTCTCATGGAATCAGGGGTACACAGAAGCAGAATGGGTTTCATAGAGAAGCAAGCATCGCATTTCTAGAAATAGAGATTGGATAAACATCTGTGAAAAATTGGCCAAGCAGATGGCTCAGCGGAATAAGCGCTTCCCTGGCAAGCTCAAGGGCCTGAGTTCAATCCCTGGTTCCACCAAAAAAATGAAAAAAGAGAATACAGGATTATTATAGTGTGCAAAAGTTTTGCTTAGGCAGATCTTTATATCTCTGAGTGGATGGTGTCTCATCTTGGAACATCAAATCCTCTTTCAAACCTCTGAATTACAAACAACAATAATGCTGAGTACTTTAGGTTTCTCTTTCTTCTTAAGAGTCTTTGTTGGGGGCCAGGGAGATGGCTCAGTGGAATAAGTGCTTCCCTGGCAAGTGCAAGGGCCTGAGTTCCACAAAAAAAAAAAAAAAAAAAAAAAAGAGGCTTTGTTTCCTTGGAAAAATGATGTCTTTTTAGTAGTGGGCTTGTCTTATCATTGGGGTAGAAAGATCCCATCTGGATGGGATGCCTGAGCCTACGCAGGAGTACATGAACTTCTTACCTTCCCTGCCTTCAGTAACAGTGAGATGATAGCAGATCCCTTAGAGATCCCACACTTAGAAGAAACCTCCACTTATTAGCACAGTATTACAGAGACTCAAGCATGAGGGCGAGGAATCACATCAGGGTTCTGACTAACAAACATCTTAACAGAAACAACTGTGAGATGCTTTTGTTCCTCTCCCCTGTGAATGTGTGCAGATGCATTTTCGTGTGTATAAGTGCAGTTTTCTGAAGTTGGCACCTTACAGTATCAGGTAACTGATACCTCAAGGCTCAGGTCAAAGGCTTAGTTTTATCAAGGAACTCTGTACAACTCTGTTGGAAGGCATAAGGCCTCTCCGTCCCTTTAGAATGTGGATTTATCTTGAGCAGACAAGTGCTCCACTTTTCTTTCTAAATTTTTTTTTTGGTTTCTTTTAAAGATAGGATTTCACTATGTAGCTCAGGCTGGCCTTGAACTCACTGCAGTTTAGACTTGCTTCAAATTCACTATGATCCTTCTGCCACAGCCTCCCAAGGGCTAGGCTTACAGGCATGTACAACTATGCCAGGCATAAATTGTTTTGTCAGGTCACATCTGTCGAATGCCTTACTGGATTCTGTAGTATATGTAATCAATTTTACTGCTCATTGTAATCATTTTATGATTATGATTTAATAGAATTCAATTCTACCTGATTCACATTTGAAATAGAAACTAAACAAAAGCCTACTAAAATTAAAGCTTAATTCAGTGATTAACTTCAATCCCAGGCTGATATATTTTTTTATTTACTTTATAAATAAAACATGGATTTTGAAGGACAGTAGAAAGCATGGTAGATAAGTTCAGTGAAATACTATACCTGAGCCACAGACAACAAAAACAAATAGTGCCAACAGCCATGGTCCTACAGGGTATTTTTCTTCTTGTGGCCTCTAAAAGGGAAAGAGAAAAAACAACACTTATTACTGGGCACTGGGCTGGGTGCTACTATGAACGAGACAGACTTGGTCTCAATTCTTAGTGGACAAATACAGAGGCATAAAGTGGATTATAGAGGATTCATATAAACTTGAGAAAATTAATCAACAACATTTTTAATACCCTTATAACTCAATGAATTTTGTGATCTTAAATATTCTTGGACATATGAAATATATTTATATATATATATATACATATATATATATATGTATATATATATATATACACACTAATAAAGTAATTTTGGAGACAAAATGGCTTTGGTGATAACTGCTTTCATCTGCTGAAAGCAAGCGCTAAGCCACCACTCCAGTAGGCAAGCTAAGTCTATTACCTCCAGCATGCACAACTCACACAAGGCAAGCATTATCTTTATTTCCTCTCTGTAGTTGAGCACTCAGGTTCAAAGTCCGTTAACCTGAGAAAGAGCTGGAATTCAGTTTATTACAGAGCATGGGCATTGTTCATTGCTAGAGTGACCCTACCTCTGTGCACTCCATGCAGGATCAGAGAGTGCATTTTCTCAGCTCCATCTGTACACCAATAATTTGTCAAGTCAGTACAGTAGACCTCTTGGGACAAAAGGCACCTTGCAACTGTGAATGCATGTGGGGGGCAGTGTTACATAACAAAGGCCTATGCTCCAAAGCAGCCTGTGCTCTTGAGAGGTGTACGCACACACACCCTGGCAGGCAGAAAGGCCACACTACATGGGTAGAAAGGTAGCCTGTGGGCCTCAGGTGCTCCCCTAACCAAGAGCTGCGAGGGAAGAGGCAGAGCCCTCTATAGTACTTCTAGGCCAATGTGCAGGCCATCTTTCAAAGCCACTCAATGAGGGGAACAATATATTTCCTGGAGAGGTGTCAGGAAAAGCAGAATAAATAAAGGAGGAAGAAAAGGGAAAAAATTCTTCAGTAGCAAAAGAGAGGTTGCAGTCAACATCAGTTAAAAACTCTCCCTCTGTCTCTTACACACACTTTACACCATGTCACCCACAGAACCATAGCCTACATTGACACATGTTTCCTGGTAATAGGAATCATAAAATCCAATTTCACATTTCCATTAGATGCACTGACATTTTAAAATATATTAAATATATAAAATATGGGCTAACAGGGAATTAATGTCCACATGAATTAAAAAAAAAGAGGAGTACTTTTATTGGGGAGGCAATTTTCTGCAATGTTGAACAACTTTTAGTACAGTTTCAACAAAAAAGATATAATTGTCTTTTAATTTTCATTATTATATAAAATGAAATTAAGTTCATATAGATAAAAAGTAGATTTTCATATTAAAAATGATCTTTATTTTTTGGTAACTCAGGGCCTTGCTATATTAGGCAATAGTTTATTAGTTCTCAGTTACCTGTTACATTCCTAGACAGCTTTCCTTTCCTTTTATTTTATTTTGTGCAGGGTCTCACTACACAGCTCAGATTCCTACTGATCCTCATGTTTTCCAAGCCTCCCAGTGCTGGGATTATAGGCATGCATCATCACACTTGGACATGGTCCGTGGCTCAGCATGCTTGAGGCGGGGCCAGCGGGGTATGTGTGTTGCCAGAGATTGAACCCCAGACCCTGTGCCTGCCTAAGCAGGCACTTAGTCCACAGAGCTATCTCACTGGCCCTTCCTTTTCTTTAAATCTCCAATGAATTATTTGTAATTTGTATGGCCTTGTAAGTTTTCTTGACAGTACTTCTTATACCTCATAGCTCTATATTTACTCCTGTAAGAACGTGTTCAATGTCATCTTTCCACTAGACTCTAGGGCCCACCAGAGGAGGGGCTGTTTCGTTTTTAGATAGCAATATATAACAAAGACTGGTACAAAACTTAACCTTCTCATTCGAGAATGAATAAGAATGCAAATTTCATTAAATACAATTTCTTAGGTCAAGTAAAGTCTGGATCTATGTAAGTTATTATTATCTTTTAATTAATACTTCCTAGGGTCAGTGAGACAGACAGTTCAGCAGCTGATTAGGCAAGCTTAGGTGGGCGCAGGGGGATTGTGGTTTGATCCTGGTACCATATACCATGCCAGCCCTTCCCTCAGGGTGGGCTGAGCTGGCAAGAAAAGAATTAATACTTCCTAATTGGTGCTAGGATTGCATTTCTCTTACTAGAGGGGCATCAGGTGTCCAAGGCAGAGACTTTGACTAATGAGTAAAGGCATTCACTCTGCTGTCCCTAACAAGCTCCCATCCATCACCATTTACATGCTGGCAAATTGGAGGCACTGAGCAGTAGAGCAGATTGCTGTTCTTGACCAGAGGAGGACAAAATCATTCTTCAATAGATGCAATGAGGTCAAACTTAGACTACGTAAATAACAGATGCTAAACAAAGTTACCCCAAAGAATATGACATTTACCTTTCCCTACCCTCTTCTATAATTTTTCTAACAATTTGTCAGAGTTGTCCAGAAATCAATTTTGTTGCCATCATACCTTTCATGCTGCATAAAAAATTCATTCTAGCACCTCTTCAGCAAACCAACAACTGAATTCAGGAGCCTATAAACGAATCTTTACTCTAGTACAGTTTCTAAAAGGAGTCCTACATTTTTCAGTAGAAAAAACAAATTACCAATAGGTAGAATTTGGAGCAAATAACATAAAAACCTTTTGATGCAATTTTCTAGTGGATTTTCACAGCTCTCAAATACTTGGCTGACCATAATATCAACATTTTCTTTTTTTATTTTTATTTATTTATTTATTCATTTTCTTTTCTAAAAAAATTTCCTGTACTAGGGACTGAACCCAGAAGCACTCTATCACTGAGCTACATATCCACTAGCACTCTGTCCCTGTCTCTGTCTCTTTCTCAGATGGAGTCTCATGGAATTGCTCAGGGTGACCTTGCACTTGCAATCTTACTGCCTTAGACACCTAAGTAGGATGTATTTCTTTTTGAAAGCCTTGGGTTACTTCAGTGGGAGGGGTGTCCAGTGCAATTCCACCTAGGTCAATTCATATAAACCTGACTGTGTTACATGAAAGGGTAAAGACAAACAATAGCAATTCTGCAAATGGCAAGGTTCACTTAAAACCTGGGGCTCCAAAATGTCAGGAGATGGCTTTCCCTCTGATAAGATACCAGCTGAGTAACTCAGTAAATTTCTTTTTATTGTAGAGGTCTTGCAACTTTATAATCACAATTATTCCATTTCCTTATCCTTAATGTGTTACCTGGAAGAAAACTATAAACTTCAAAGCTGTTAGCTAATAATGAACTACTGAGTCATTACAGGAGAAATTGATTTCTGAACAAGTAGTCTGAATGTTCAGTTGAAAATCTGTAAACACTTTCCCATTGACTAAATTTCATCCTGGGTAAATTGTCTTTTCAAAGTTAGTTCTACTGAAGTATAATTATATTTGGCTAGTAATTGGGAAAATGAAATTTAGAATTTATAGTTTCTTTTTGGAAAAGGAATTTCATTTTTCTTTCTGGCTTTGGATCCATTCAAAATAAAATTAACCAAAAGCTCCTTCAACCAGTTGACGACAAGCATTATATTGTAGCTTGGTTGGGAAAACTTTCATTATAAATTTAGCTGGGCTACTTAAAAACCCTCCTTGGCACCAGTGACTTCTGGAGGGATCACCCTATGTTATATCTGATCCTATTAAGTGTACTCATCCTACACATTAAATGTCATTTAAATGTAGGTCTGAAATTTATGTTGAGATGAATTGCAGGTGACTAGATATTTATAAACATTTTCTCAATTTTTCTGCATTCTTTTCTCATTTTGGGGCCAATAACTTTTGTTTTAGAACCAAGACATTTCCTGGGTTGACTCCTGTCTGTGAAACGCTACAAGTGCAGACAATGAGTCCACACAGCTAATGGGCACAACAGCCGGCAAGTTACGTATTATTTACTTGTTACTTTTGCACACAAATTAGTTTGTCAACTGATAGTTAACAACTGAATTCAGGTTCCTCGTATATGAGAAAGAGCCACGTATTTTCACTGTGTCACCATGTAGGTTTGATCCTTTCAGAAGGATGAATTGATCTCTTAGGAATCAATCCTGTATCTTTAATATCATATTTTTCAAAATCAACACAGGCAGCAATTTTTCTGACTAAAAAACCAGGGGAAATGTAACTCAACACAAAGAAATCGTTCCAATTCAATGGACACTGGTATTCTGCTGCCCTAACTAAATGATCTATTCCCAAATGAAGGAATTTTAAGGATTCATACTTAGAACTATACATAAAACTCTTGAATAAAGTTTGTATGTATTTTTCTTTCTTGCAGTTACTGGGGATTGGCTCAGGACCTTGCACTTGCCAGGCAAGCGCTTATCCTACTGACTATCTCCCCAGCCCTCTTGAGTGAAGTTTGAATCTAAAGTTTCTCTGCCATAACACAGCTTTGGCAAAAATCTCGGTGTAGTGACTGCAGATGGAGATCTTTACTCAATTAATCAAACCAATGGAATTGCCTCATGGAATCTGCCAGCTTTTTTAGCCAAACCTCAAGCTTCGGCTGGACTTCTAGTTAACTGTTCAGAATAATAGATTTCAGGTGCCTTTGCTCATTAGAGGCTAACTATGCTCAGCAGCGCAACAGACTCAGGCCTCTCTCAATGCTTAACGTCTTCTGTTGAAGACAATGTGCTTTACAAAAAGAAATTCCTAAGGGCCAGGGAGATGGCTCAGTGGAATAAGTACTTTCCTGGCAAATACAAGGACTTGAGTTCAAAAAGAAATTCCTGTTCATATGGCACATAACCACCTACAAAGCTCTAAGCTGGGACACAGAATGTAAGCTGGTCTCTATCAACATGGGCCTGATTCCAGTGGGTAAACTTGAACAGTGCCATACTTAAACTTTAGTCCAGTGTTGAAGAGAAACCTCATTGGAAAACACACACACACACACACACACACACACACACACACACACACACACACACACACACACGCTGGGAAGAAAATCTCACCACCGTGTGTGTAATGCCAGAGGCGGAGTCTGGAGAGGGGCATGATAAATGGCCCCATTTACTGCTTCATTCAACAACCGTTCTAACACCCACCAGGTTCTGGGTCCTGTGTATGCACAGATGGCTTGACTGTCCCTCAGGGATGTGACTTTTTGTTTTTCTGAAGGACCTTGGTCTAACTCTCCTGGGAAGAGCCTCTATCCTCCAAGGCGGCTGGGGCAGCCACTCCCAGCGGGGCCGCGGCCAACCAGGGCCCACTCCGCCCACGAAGGGGGGCGACTCGGCGCCCCGGCCCAGCGGGAGCACCCCCTTCGCTCCGGGAGCCCGGAGGCCGCGCCCGCCCCCCGCCCGCAGGTCCTGCCCATCCGCCCTGCCGGCGCCGCCCCTCCTCACCAGGGTTTTGGCTACGTTTCCCCTCTGGGTGATGTTTTTGCTGTGCTTCTCGTTAGCCATCCGGATCCGCTGTTTGGCCACCATGGCTTAGGCTCTCCGAAAGGCTCTCGATCTCGCCTGCAAGGACCCCGGGTTATCGTCCTCTGCGGCCCCCGAGCCCGCCGGGCGCTGCGGTGGCCAGGCGCCCCGAGCCCCGCGCAACACCTCCGAGCCCAGGCGAACCGGCTCCAGAGAGAGGCCGGCGCCCGGACGGAAGTAATCTCTCAGCTCAGGAAACCCGCTCCGACTTCCTCGCCATCCTTCCGGTCCCCCCAGCCACCTACCCAGCGCGGCCCCCGAAGCCGGAGGCAGGCGTGGCCGCTCGTCCCCGCAACGAGCGAGCGGCCAGGCGCCGTGCAGGGCCCGGGCCGCCCGCGGGTCGCCCTCGAGCCGCGCGGCCGGGCGAGCGTTGCGCTGCGGCCGAAGCGTTGGTGCGCACGCTAGCGCGGGGTGGGGGGCGCGGCCGTGGCCGGGGTCGTGGAACCCGGAGCCACCCGGGCGAGGAAGAGATGGCGGTGGAGCCCGTCGGGGCTGGGCCTGCACTGTGCCACCATGCCTGGTCCCATTGGTTAGCTCAGCTCAGGGACAGAGCAGAGAAATCTACCCTTGGAGCCTGGGGAAGGGACCTATGCTAGGGATGCATGAAGGGACCTTTAGTGCGAAAAGGAAACCAGGAAGGACGTGACCAGACTCCTGAGGACAGAGTTAGGAAGCACCTTCTTGCCTTGGTGGTTGTGGAAACTCCTGAGAGCGGGGCCAAGGGTTCTTCCGAGCACTGCCCTGGGAACCAAACGTTGCAGAGGCTTTGGGCCGGCAGCCCAGATGGGATTTGGTGGTTACTACTCAGAAGCCAAAGCTCTGACCAGCCTTGGCTCCCCACCCGCCCTGGGATAGCTTAGGCCTTCCTGCCTTATTCCAGGAGCCTGAGAATAGACTCCTAGACTGAAAGCCATGAAGGAACAAAAACAAGAGTTTTTGCTCCCAGACTGCTATTAGGACCTTACAGATTGACCCGGCATGAGGGGAAAAGGGCTCAGGCCTTCTTGTTTCCACCACTGTACACACTAGAATTAGCTCTTAGAAGCCCAGGAGGGGAACGGGGCAAACAGCCCCCTTTTGGAGCCTTGGGAAGTTGGGTCCAGGTTAGGGTGGCTAAGCCCTAGCATTATGGGGTGGAAGTGGAGAGCTGTGGCCACAGACCAGTTGAGCTGATGTAGTTTCAGTCTGTCCCTATCTTGGTGTCTTGCAGAGGCAGAATTCCTCTCAGTGGGAAGTTAGAATATGCTCCTCCTTTGACACCTTCTCTAAGCTGTTCTCCTACTCCATGTGCTTCTTGCCATTCAAGCTTCAGCACAGACCATTTGGGGCTGTGTGCTATAACCCAGAGTTAGGTGGAACATGAGTTCTTTTTAAATGTTTTCTATTTTGGAGGCTACTTCACTTTGAAATGAGCTGCCACTGTCATCACTAACATTGTCACCAATATCACAGGACCACACAGGGTCAGCCCCACTCTGGTCCCATGCTTTTAAGAACCATTCCTTTGCTGGGCATGGTAGTGATTGTTAAAGGCTCTAGAAAACTGAGGCAGGCATATTGTAAGGTTGAACCCAGAACTTAGAGATTTAGTAAGACCCCCATCTCAGAATAAAAACTGGTGGTGGTGAGGGGAGGATGTAGCTAGCTCAGTGCAGAGACCTGGGTTCTTTCCAGAGCTTAACTGATTCTGATCTCTGAGGCACAGCCAGAGAAAGAGGAGACAGGGGCTGTTTTCTCTCTCAGTCTCTTAGGAGACAGAACCCTGCCTTCCTACAGCTTCAGACTTGTTCTAGAAAAATAATTTGACCTTTGACTTCAGCTTGTTACTCACCAGTTTTATTCCTTTATATTTCACTTTTTTGAAAGTATTTTGTTCAGGGTCTCACTATGCAGCTCAGACTTAGTGATCCTCCTGTTTTCAGCCTCCCCAGTGCTAAAATTATAGGCCTGTGCCACCATGCCTGGTCCCATTGGTTAGCTCAGCTCAGGGGCGGGTCTGGCTCCTGTGCTTCCCTAAGCAGGTGCTTAGTCTGTTGAGCTATCTGACTGGCCTTGTTTTTCACTTTATAGCATTCTAATTTGTTTTATTAATAAATGGGATATATACTCACTGGAAACAGTCAAGTAGAATGCAAAGTGGAAAGTAAAGGTCTCTCTCCCCCCACAATAATTACCCAAATTGCTAGGTTGCCCTTTCATTATTTTCCTTATGTATACAAGCCTATTTGTGTATTTCCTGCTAAAATCTGATTAGATTTATGGTATACAGAATTTCTGCTATTTACTTTTCTCATTTAATTTATTAGCAGAGTTAACATATTATTATAGGGGCCGGGGGAGATGGCTTAGTGGGAAAAAGCACTTCCTTGGCAAGTACAAGGGCCTGAATTCAATCTCTGGTTCCACCAAAAACAAACAAACATATTATTGTAAGCTACTTTTTTGGTAGTTGCATTATGTACCAAAGTATATGTGCTAATAAACTGAACTATTGATAGGTGGTTATTTTCATTGTTTTTATGGTTGCTAACAATGATTTTGTGAATATTTCTGTATATATACCTTTACATACTTGTGCAAGTATATTTGTGCATAGTATTATAAAATCTATAATTTGTCTTAATCAGATTTTCTAAGAGATAACTAGGATGGGGGATGATTACCAGAAAAACCAAGATAGTAGAAGGTTGAAACACTAAGCCCCACCCCACATCCAAAAGGGGAGAGAGGCTGAAGGTAGAGTCCATCTCGAATAGCCAATGATGTAATAGGTCACACTTAAGTAATAAAACCTCTGGAAAAGCCCCCAATGACAAGGTCCAGTGAGCTCTGGTAGCTGAACACAGGGAGGTTTCTGGAGGCCGTGGAAGCGCTGTGCCCCTTCACCTACCTAGCCCAATGGAATTCTTCCATCTGGCTGTACATCTGTAGGCTTGTCTTTGCAACAAGCATGTGAAAGGTTTGCCTGAGTCCTGTGAACACTCCAGTAAATTAGTTGAGCTCAAGCAGAGAGGTATGGAGACCCTATTTGTCAGAGGTACAGATGACAGTCCACTCCTTTTGATTACTATCCAAAGGTACAGCAGGTTTCTGAGACTGAGCCTTTAGTCCGTGAGATCTGAGGCATCTCTGGGTGGACAGTGTCAGTACTGATTTGAATTTGCGGGCACTGAGCTGGTATCTGTACAGCACTGCTGTTGTGTGGGAAACAATCCCCTGGACATCTCTAATAGCCAACGATGTAATAGGTCTGATGTCAGGAGGCAGCGTGGCTGTGTGAGAATAGGAAAAGCACTTGGTTTTTTCCTATCTCACAACACTGTGGAATTTAGATTCCTGAAAATGAAATTACTTCAACTTCTTGTTTCCTTTGGTGCTGTTTTTTCTTTTGTATTTTAGGGAAGGGTCTCTAGGGTGTTCAGGGTCTTGGAGTGATCTGCCTGTTTACAGCCTCCCAAGTGCTGGAATTATAGGTGCGTGCCACCACACCCAGTATCAATTGCCGTCTCAGCATGCCTTGGCTGTGGAGCCAGCATGGCAGCCCTGGGGATTGAACCCCTAGCCCCTGTGCCTGCTTGCAGGTGCTTTGATCTGCTGAGCTATTTGGCTAGCCCATGCTGCTAACAGCATGCCGTGTTACTCACTTCACAGCATGTCTCCTTGTTTTTGTCCTCTGCAGCCAGGCCAGCTCCTTACAGATCTCAGTTCTGCTTATTACCTGGAGGATCTCCATTAATGATCAAGAAGGGTTTTCCCCCCTGGTGTGGATCATGATTTTCCACTTCCGAGCCTCCAGCCTCCTGTGCGCCAGAGGATGTGCAGCCCATCCCTACAGTCCTATAGGGGAGCTGAGGATAAGCTCTAGAATTGGGTCCCTAGAGTTGTAGTAACTGAGTTAGGAAGGGGTTAAGCCTGTGGTCATTCTGCTTTCCAGAGATGGCAAGGCTTAGGAGAGGAATGGAAACTTGCTGAAGAGTTAAAAGTTAAGTTCCCCTGGGTCAATCTATGTTGGCAATAGGAATTTTGAGACACGTCAGTGGCCAACCACAACCCTTAAAATTGCCATGGCATAGTACTAGAAAACTGGTGATTATAATTTAAATTTGCAGAAAATATTTTCAGCGTTTAGAGAAGGGTTTCCTAACAAACCTATGTACATTAACCCTGAATCTGCCCCACTTAGAGCACCAGAACTGTGACTGTAAATGATATATTATGAAAGCCTAAGAATGCTACACTGCTGAGCTGTGATCTAGGGAGTGCCTATCATTTCTGCTGTTGAGCAGTACACACACCTTTCTATGTTGGGGACTCCCTCTTTCTGTGGCTCTTATGACCTATCGCATTATAGAGCATGAGGTAGCAGATACCTGGTATCCCAACTTCTGCCACCCAACAGCCAATTAGATGCTGTTGTTTGGAACTTTGAATATTGGCCAGGTGGTGTGAAAACAAAGGGACAAGTTAAACTTCTCCCTGGTGGTCAGATCCCCTGAGGCAGACAATATGTTGAAGTCAGGCAGTGTCTAGCCACCATGCTGGCGAACCAGGTGATAGATCAGTTCCTATTCCATTGGCTAGTGTGTGTAAACAACCAAGCTCATTGACTAATGGATGTAAAAATAAAAGATTGGAATGTCTTTCTTGGTCATATCCTCTTCTAGATCCAGAAAGACTGTCATGTCACTGGAAGTTTTCAGACATTGCCAGTAAATGGCTTTTCTTTGGCTTTTCTCTCAGAGGGAACTGAATAGGTGCAGTGGGTGATGAGCGTGGCTGTCAGGTGTACTCTGACAGTTACAACACTTGCAGTTTCCTCCTTATCCAGTTTTTCCCACTATGTCTAAAGGAGAAGAAAATTTGACACATCTCAAATCTCTCCTTTTGTACATATAGCTTAGATTCTTGTGGAAATGTTCACAAAAGTATATACTGGGTGAAGAAAAATAAGAAAGCTGTCAGCCAGTGTCACCTGCTTCATACACCGGTGTTCAACTCTGTGCACTAGGTTATGGTTTTATGGAGTCTTGTTTTAGTGGGAAAGAAACTGGACAGTCACTCACTCTTGTGTTTTGTGTCTACTGAGTGTCTACTATACACTAATCACTATTTTAGATACTGAGAATTTAATAGAAGGATGATTGCCTTATGGAATGCTCTGGGATTTTTTTGAGAGGTGTGTGTGTGTGTAAATAAGTATAGATTGTGAAACTGCTCTAATTTCACAAAAAAGCATTAATCTCAGAATTGTAAAGGAAATTATAGCAGAGCTGAAAGCAATTGATTCCTATTGACTTACTGTTTTTTTAAACATTTACCTTATAATCTTGAGTGGGAACCAGGGTAAAAGTGCTCTTCACCAGCTGAGTTTTTAATTGATTTTTTTCTGTATTTTTTTAGGGAAGGGTCTACAAGGTGTTCAGGGTCTTAGTACTAGATCAGACTCATAGTGATTCTCCTGTTTACAGCCTCCCAAGTGCTGGGATTACAGGTGTGTGCCACCATGCCCAGTCTCAATTGCCATCTCAGTGTACCACCAGGGGCAGGGCCAGCACGACAGGCCAGGGGTTCGAATTCCAGGCCCCTGCACCTTCTTGCAGGTGCTTTAATACACTGAGCTATTTGGTGGGCCTCCAAGCTGAGTTTTTTGTATACAAAAATAAATCACACACATGCACATATATTACAAAATAGAGATCATATTTTAGATGAACTTTGTTCACCAAATTGTGACACAACCATTAGGATAGCTTTGCAATTCTTTGACTCTTGACATGATTAGATTAAGCTTTAAAACACACGCTACTGGGGCTGAGGAGATAGGTTGGCAGTCTGCTTGCTTGGCAAACTCAAGGACCCCCAATATACCACATGCTGAGCCAGCCACCAGGTGTGGTGGTGCGCACCTGTAATCCCAGCACTGGGGAGGCTGAGACAGGAGGATTACAATGAGTTCAAGCCATATAGCAAGACCCTGTACCAAACAAACAAATAAATAAATAAAATATGAGCCATTATTACCTATCTCAAGTCTAAGTGCCTGACTACATCTGTTATTAGTAACAGTAAAAGCATTGTATTCTAAAGAGGGGCATCGTACCTCGCTCCAGTTCTCTCTCTAGTGACCACACATGGCAACTGAGTCAGAGCTGGAGAGAGACAGTACCGCCATAGGTTAGGGAGCTAGTTGTAGCCATGCCCTTGCTATAATTTCATCATTTACATCAGGACAATTCCACCTTGTTTCCATTCAATTAGGTGTACAGTTTTCATGGCTGCAAGAATTTCCTGTAGGGAGAAAATAACATCAGTAATCACACCTAGAATTTCCTTAGAAGACCAGACACTGGCCAAACCACTCATTTATACTTTCCTATTTCTTCCACAGCCCTGTAAGTCTGTAGATTCTAGAAACAGACAATTTTGTTTTAAACAGACAAATCTTGACTCCTCTAATTACTAGTTTTGTGATATGTATCTCTTTTTTCCATCTGCAAAATGGCTATGGTAGTAATAATACTTATTAGGCAGGGTTGTTTTGAAATTAGTTGAAATAATCCACTTTAGAAACGTGTAAACACAAACCCTGAACCCCTAGTAATTATATAATAAATATCATCTCCATTTCACCATTATGGAAATAGGTTCACAAAACTAATAATTTGTCTGGGGATGTTCAAACAATCTAACCTCATCTTGAGTAATTTGGAGAGCACTTAATGTTCTCAGATAGACACCACTGTGCTACCATAACACAGCACAGGTAGACACAAGAAATCATTGATGTGGAGACAGAGCATGGGCATAATCCTTTCAAGTCATCACGTTGTTTTCTTTATTCAATAATTCTAAATCAAAATTTGGGTATGACTATTTCAGAAAGAGATATAAGGAAAAGTAGATTTTTTTCCCATTGCTGAACCTGAATTCACGTCAGTCTTCTGTGTGTTTTGTAAGTGTAGTTAAACTCATATACATATTTGATATGCTCACATATACTGCTTACTTACATATGTTTAAGTGTGCTCTTATGAAACCCTTTTTATTTCCTTTAAAAATCTCCAATAGTATCATTAATTAATATAATTATGTACCCTATTTTTATTTTATTTTGTCTTTATTTAATATTTCCTAGAGAGAAAATATTTCATAGAGACTGATTCATATTGTTGCACTTAAATTTATTTCATTTCTTAAACATGGTTACATAGTATTGCATTACATGGAGATACCTAATTGATTTCACCAACTCCATATTGATAGATATTTAGGTTCAGGTTTCTGCAACTATAAATCAATAAATAACTTTGTATATGTGTGTACATCTATTGAGAACTTCCTAGAAGTGTAATCAGTGGGGTCAAAATTTATATACTTAAACTAATAGTGTAATGGATGACACATTATCCTTCAGAGAGTTTGTGTCAATTTATATTCCCTCCATGATGTTTGTGAATGTGTTCAGGCTACTTTCTCATAATTGTGTGATTTTGAATATGCAATACTGAATCTCTCTCTCTCTCTCTCTCTCTCTGTCTCTCTCTCTCTCTCTCTCTCTTCCTCTCCATAAAGTTTGCTAGCTGAATGACGTACTTGTGAGGTCAAGATCAAAACTTGTCTACTAGTAAATTAGCTTTGCCATATCTTTAATCAAAGTTGTATTTTTGCATGGTCTATGAATCATAATGGGAACCAAAAGAGATAAAATGGATAGACAATGGGCTGTTATCTCTTTCAAGATATAGACCATAAATTTTCAATAAGTTATCCTTAGATCCTGTAGCCTGATGGTAATATAAAACCTGGAAGGATTGAGAAGATTCAGGTGAACTACATGGAGTGTTTATTCAGTGGTTCATATAGTTTGTATTTCATTAATTCAGAGAACATGTTCTCTTGTACTAGATATACAGTTCAGGTTCATACTTTGAGGTCTGATTCAGGCATCAAAAATAGACAACAATTTCAGCCCTCATTTAATTGCCATTTATTTCCCTTTGATCTTAATGAAAAGTTAAGTTAATATATTTTAAATATATTTACATGCAGGTTTTATGGATCCAATTAATATATTCCTCAGTTATGATTTTTACGTGTCATTCAAATTAAAGAGACATCTAGTCCTTTTCAAAACTACCACAGAGCTACTCAAAAGGAGTGCCAATGTTCAGGAATCCTATCAGCCTTTCCAGATGTAGCACCACATGATACATAGGAACCTAGCTTTAAAAACATCTGGAAACCAGTGGCATCCAATAGACTTTAAAAGGATTTATGAAGAGCTTATCGGCCGTGATGTGTACGGAGTAGTGAACCATCTGCTGAGAGCTCAGGTGCTTGCAGGGAACTGTTTTCAGTGAGGTCACAGCAGCTTTTTAATCACATAACGTTTCTTCTGGTTTCCACGGCTTCATCTGGGTGGAACTGCATGCTAAGCAAGGGCAGCGCTGAGGTGGTTAAATATCAAAATAAAAATCAAGGGAAGCCGGGCGTGGTGGCGCAGGCCTGTAATCCCAGCACTCGGGAGGCTGAGGCAGGAGGATTGTTGTGAGTTCGAGACCAGCCTGAGCTACAAAGTGAGCTTAAGGCCAGCCTGAACTGCATAGTGAGACCCTGTCTCAAAAAGACCAAAAAAAAAAAAAAAAAAAAAAAAAAAAAAAAAAAAAAAAAAAAAAAAAAA